>JADRCH010007604.1:3747337-3881774 GCA_019843965.1 Rhynchomys soricoides | reverse complement strand
TGTTCATTAAAAATCAGACAACAATGAATGCTCATGGTGGAGTCACTTTCTCTTTATTATTTGTTTATTATTGATGTCAATATGTGTATATTTGTAAATAGAATTACTCAACTGGCTTGCAGGTTGTGGTCAGAGAAGTTCACCCATTAGATATTTTACAGTGGAACTACTGAGAATCTAGTAGTTGTTCATTCCACAGGGCTGGATGTCTCTGCATTTGAAATCTGGCACTTAAATACTGGAGGATTCCTAGATGATCTTCACTCCATACTGGGCTCTTAAAGAAATTGAGTTTAACACTGGTGACAGCAACATGATAGAGGCTCTTGCCAGCCAGAGTGAAAGTAGGCTGCCCAAATGGAAAGTTCTACTTCCACATCCTTTTATGTGATCTGCCCCTGATAGGTGTGGCTCAGATTTATGGTTGATTGTGTGTTTGTGTGTGTGTGTGTGTGTGTGTGTGTGTGTGTGTGTGTGTGCTTTAAATAATCTTATTTGGAAAATCCCACTCAGAAATGGGTTTTAATGATTCCAGATGTAGTCATATTGACTGCAATTTGATTAGCAATCACAACCAGTTGTGTGTCTTCTATTGACTGCTGTCCACTGCACAAATCAAGCTTCTCCAATCAAAGCTGACAGCAGCTCAGATCTATGCATACAAACAAAAAATATTTAGAAAATGCTTCAACATCATGCCTATTTATCAAAATAACAATAGTAGATACTACTCTAGGGACATGGACTAAAAAACATGATTTTATCCACTGTAGATTAGGCCTCAAATCTAATAAAGTGACTAGTTATTCAAAAAGTCCTATTATTGCATTATGTAGGCACATACATAGCCACATATCACTTTGACATGTCAGTACTATAGCATTTGGTATCCAGTACTGGGTAATACAATTGATGTATTTTCTTCACCATAAGCCTGAATTGTACCTTTAAGCAGTATGAATATTTCCAAGTCAGTATGAGATTTATTTCATTATGTCCTGCAGCCAAAGGGTATGGTATCTTCATCAACAGGATCTTATCATATAGCTAAGGTGAGTAACTAAGGGCAATGTCAGTACCTTGTATTCTTATGGAGATGTCTTGGGTTACCCTGACTAATAACTCATAGGGAGGTACCCCATGCCTTGTGCTATGATTTTTATTTAATAACCCATATTTTCTCAGAATAATATTGTCCAGAGTGAGTTCAAACTGTTCAAACTCCTTTTTGAAGTTATATTTTACATTTTCAATTTTTGTGGTTTATTTCTCCTAATGGTCAAAACAGGTAGCATATTGAATTCAAGTCAGTATTTATAGCAAAGAAGGACAAGGAATTAGTATATAGTTCAGTTAAATGTCATAGAATCATACATTTCAACTGTTCATGATATAGGGAAAACTACCATTTTCCTAAGATTTCATTGCCACTCCCAGATCATTAATCTTTTACTCACCAAAAAACTTCTTACTCTAATATTTATACCCTCATGATTACTACTGTCCATTAATTCTAGGATACATATACTTACTGACAACTTTAGAATCTGATTTCTTATTTACCATGTCAAATTCTGCTATCAAATTTGTCATTTTTCCTTTTCACATTGATGCATATTCAACTACTTCTTTGATTGTATTATATTCACTGATTTTAGATGCATTTCAGTTCAGTTGTTACCTCACACATGCAAGCTGTTTTGTTGTGTTGTGTTATGTTACGTTACGCTATGTTATGTTGTCATGTAATACTATGACCATCCAGAAATATTTCCTCTTGGAAACATGAAGCTACATTTTTTCTCTCTTCAGTGATAGCATCTACCTAGTTAAGACACTCTGATACTAATATACCTGTTCTTCAACTCATTGAAATGCCCGGTCCCTTGACTCTTCCATCATTTTTTATTCTAGTAGGCTCATTCATATTCACTTATCCATTCATGTTAAAAAAATCTTAAACTGTATTATTAGATCTGTTAAGTAGTTGGGTCCTGTCTCTCTAACTTATGCTAACTCTTTTTGCTTTGATTTGTAAATAGCAGAAAAAACCCTGCAATTACATGAAAATATATATATTCAAAGTAACAAATGAGTCAATCTATATACAGGTTATGATGTTCTTCCTGGCACATTTTAAACATGTACCAGATATTAGTAATTGTCTTTCAAATTTTCAACTTTTAGTAGTTTAATTATTCTCTTTCCCTCCTCCTACCCTATCTGCTCCTGAAACAAAAAAATACCTGTATACATTGGTGATAATGCAAGTTCATGTCTGGCAACATGATAGGACACTCATTTGTGCTTGTAAATTTTTTTGTGTGTAAAAATTCCCTCTCTCTCTCTCTCTCTCTCTCTCTCTCTCTCTCTCTCTCTCTCCACACACACACAGACACACAGACACACAACAACAACAACAACAACAACAACAACTTCTAATTTTACACAATTCTTTAAAATGTCTATTCCATCACTTACATTTTGATTATCAACAAATAAAAATAATCTTTTAGTAGAAAATCACTAAATCTTCCATTTGCAATGTCACCAATGAAAGTTATTAGTCTCTTGAGCTTGCCTATATTTCCTTTTCCTCCTTTTTCAGATAAAGAGAGGTTTCTTTCTTCTAAGGGCTGATAATATGGCTTAGTGTTAAAGTTCTGCATATGTGAAACACTTAGTTCAATTCCCAGTACTTCAAAAATAAAAATAAAACAAAACAGCAGGGAAAAATCCTAGAAATTTGAAAGTCAGATCACATGGATTTTATTCCATTCATTCTTTCAACATTATGTTTTGTGTAATTTCACTTGTCTTTCATCTTAACTGTGTTTTCCAATTCTTGCTCATCTATCTATCTATCTATCTATCTATCTATCTATCTCCATCCCACCCGTAAACCCATCCATCCATCCATCCATCCATCCATCCACCATTCATCTATCCTCAAATATCCTTAGATATTAACACAGGATATAATAGGCAGCACAGGTTGGTTTGTAGCTTACTTCATAATATGTTTTCATATCCATGAACGCCTTTAGTTCCCTAAAAGTAAAATTAGAGACTGTACTTCCAGACTTGGCTGAATATCTGCCATCATAATAATTACTAATGTTTCAACTCCCCCCAATTTTCTTATCATTTCTTCTTTATTGTATATCATACACTTATAAGATGATATTTGTATTCTGTCATTTGTATTTCCATTTTTTTATATTCCATTTTATTTAATCTTTTTTTTTTTTTAACACTCCAGATTTTATTCCCCCCCCGTCCACCGTGCAACTGTTCCACATCCCATACCTCCTCCCCAGCCCCCTGTCTCCTCGAGGATGTCCCAACACTATCACCCCAAGGTGACTCTCAATCCTGTCAACTTCACTTGAGATTAAGACCACCCTTGAAAACAAAATACTAAAACACAGCACTTTTGAATCACAGATTTCCATCCATTTAAAAACAAGTTACATATTTCAAAATACAATATCACAGAGTGAATGTTCTCATTTTTAAATGGATTAATGGTAACAGAACAAAGCAACTTCAGACCAAAGCCTAGCAAATACCCCGAGGCCTGACTCAAATTCAGCAGCTTCATGCCCACCATCTCGGGCATGCATTGGCATTACCTGGGGTATTTCTATTTTTAAAAAATTTCTTCTCATTCTCTAGTCATTTTCAGTCTAACTTATTATCCTATCATTTCATGAACTTGTTTTGGAAAATGTTGTCTTAATTTACATGGCAACTTCGCTCCTCTGAATTTTGTTAAACCTCCATAGAGTTTATTTATCAATACTCATAAAACCCACTTAATCTAATGATTTTTAACTTGCTAAGTCCAGGGTATGAACTTGACTTCTATGATTTCTATGTATATCCTACATGGTGTCTCTACCCATGGTTCTAACTAACAGCAATGGCTTGTTAATTTATACATGTTGATATCTAGGACAGATTTCTCCTCTTGTCTGTACTCAGATAGTTCACAGACTAAATGGGTATAAATATGAGTTTATATCCATACCACCATATCTCTTCCTTTTATATCACGACATAAGTATAGTCCAAGTTAGGAGTCTGAAAAACAACTTTATCTTCTACATCCCCACCATGATGCATCCTCTTTTCCTGACACATCTATTAACATATCCTGTAGCTTTGATATCCCAATACCTAACTGGAACCAGACACCTTTATGTGGGTTTTCTTCTTTCTTACTTTAACTTTCTTACTCCCTCAATGCCTTAGTTTCCCTTCTATGGCAATGGGAATAATGTAAGTGAGCTCATATTTCAAAGAGGTATTTTAATGTTTTATATAAGCAAATAATGAATTCTCATGTACAAAATATCAATATCGTGTTAGGGATCATTCTGGTTTTGTCAGTTTCCTTTTATCTATCTGCTTCTGTTTTTAATGCCACTACCTAGTTCAGACTGTCATCATCTTCTTGTACATATTACTACAATTACCCTTAATTTGTTTCTCTGCCAACAGTCTTGTCCCTATTCAATGCATGTTCTTTATTGTCATCAGAGCAATCTGTTTAGAATGAATAACAGATTGTATCATTCCCTTTAAAAATCACACAAAGGGGTTTTGTTACATAGTAGTGTATCCACACTCTTTCAGATGTCACAAGTCTCTAGGCCTACATCTTGTTTTCATTGGCACCTTCTTTGTGTTTGACAACAATATCTTTTAAAATTGCTTGCAATTACTTAATTGCTCTATGTTCTCTCATGCTTCCTTGCCTTTCCACACCTGTACTGTACAAACTGGGCCTGGAAAATTACATCTTGAATATAACACAGAGATTAAAGTATCATATCCCCCGTGAATTATTTTCTAAACTCCTTTCACCATCTGACTTTTCAGTGCTTCCATAGAACTCATTGGCACACACACTACATGCCAGGTTCTCCATCAGTTCATAACCTCCAATAATCAGACATTATTGTTCTATTTAACCTCTCTACACCTCTAATTTACTACTAGACTGGACATGATGTGTATGCTCAAAAATGTTTATACATTAAATCAGTGTGAAATAGTGATATATTATAATTTACCACTAACATTTTTTAAATGATAAGAATGTTTAGAATATATGTGTGTCTAAGAGGATCTAGGGATGGTATCACTATGGTTGAATAGTGGATTTGGGAGAGTGTAACCTTGGCTGGCTTGAGAAAATTGAAATGGTACAAGGATCATTATGAAGGAAAAAGTTCTCTAAGATTACTTCATCTCTGAGAAATCCTTTTCCTTCCATGATATTCCTCCTGCCCCTGGATATTGACCAGGGGTTGGTTTTAAAATGCCCTTCACATACCAAAATCTATAGGAGCTCTCAATGTTTACATAAACCAACATGATATTCATGTATTATCTCATACACTTTAAATCCTGTTTTAATTTCTTACAATATAAAGTATAATATAAGTATAGCATAGTCATTGCTGTATTGTTTCAGTAATTATAAGAAATATATCTATGTGTTAAGAATAGATAAAATTTTTTACTAAATATTTTCAGTTTGAGGATGACTGTTCGATATGTAACTTGTGAGTGTAAAAAGCTGAGTCTATTTCCAAACCAGTTCTCATTTTCTTGCAGGTTTTGATACTCAATTTCTATGTTTTCATGAAGCAAAAAGAAGAAAATTAATTGGAGAATTTTAGTTATCTATACATGCTCATACCCTAAAACATTCTTTTGTTTTCATCGGTTCTCAGATTAGAATTTATTAGTTACATTTAAAGAGCTCTTATCATTTGTAAACAGAATAACCCACAGGAGATACTTTTTTCTGTCGAAAAGCCTTCAGCATTTTCAAGTGAATTTTGCTGTCATCTTCCAAAAGGAAGCTAGTCTATGATATATCAGTGAAGAATGCCTATTTGAGTATTAATAGAAGTAATCTTAACACTAAGAAACTATACTGAGAGTCTTGTCAATAATTCTGTCCCCAGAAAGATAAGTCTTGGTGGTTAATAAACAAGGTAGTTTTAAAATAGAAACACTGAGCATCACATACATACACGTAAGCACATTCGCACAAATACACACACACACACACACACACACACACACACTGTCCAAAGCTTTTCAGCAGGTTGGATGCTGAAAGAAGAAAGCAAAAGGACCACACAGAAAATCATGTTTGCTGCTTCCTATTTTTGGATCTACGCAATCACAGAGTGAGTCACCATCAGTGATGGTTAAAATTTTTACTGACGCATTTAGCAGGGACAGGGCAGAGAATCTTTTATGTGGGATGATTTGAAGGGCACTTGGCGACCTCCTTGTTCTTCCAAATATCATGTCTTATAGTCTGCTAATGACATTTGCAATTACTACCTCCTTGTCACTCAAAGGATACATTACCACATTATAAAGTGTTAGCTCACCGAATCAGACAGCTGTCAAACAAAAAGGCTTGAAGATGGAATGAAAGCCAGAGGTTCTTTGCTGTAAGGGATAGGTAGTAACAATTTATTGGGATATCTAAAGCAAAGGACTTCAGGAGTTTTCCATCCCTCTAGAAATAATGGGAGTATGTACACAGACCAGTCAGGGACACCATAACACATGATCACATAACAGCCACCATTTCCCCTGAATCCTTATCCCTCTCCCAACTCTAGCAGGCATTACTGATCTCCCTACCTGCAGTTCCTATCCAGATGTAGAAGATTTTTATCTCAATTCTGTCCCCACTCTAACAATTACAGAACTTAGTTCATAATCTTCTGCCATAAAGTCTAACTACTATATTTCCTTGTTTTATGCTTTGCTTACCTTTGTCAACATGCACTAAAAGTACCTTTTGCACATGTTCTGATCTCTGAATTAAGGAAAGGAAATCTGACCAACAAAACCTCTACAGGATGTACAATTTCTTACCAGTCATCCAGTCATACCCACGTTCACATGTTTTCATTGTCTTTCCACATCACCTGCTCTCTAATGTCTTGTAGTCAGAATGACATAATTAGGGCTGGCACTACAATTTCAAATCTTAGGGAGTTATAATTTCATTACCTGTGTTGTAATTCTCTAAGAATTAAGAAGAAGATAAGAAGAATCAGATAAGAAAAATAAGGATATTGATTTAATATATTTGTAAGAGAAGTTGAAGGCAGATGAACTATGTCTACCTCTTATATATATTGTAAAGATATTAAATATAAATAAATATTTCAAATGTTGAATTAGAACAGATAAATCATTACTTACCCAGTAAACCACATTTAAAGAATACATTTTTGAAACAAATTACTATGTGTTGATTTGGGTCTTGTACTTATTCTTAGTAGAGAACTTGCTTATGTCTGTATATTATGCACTTCACAGGAATGTGCTAGATTTCTACAATGAAGCATATGCTCAATTAGGTACTGTCATATCAACAAAGTGATCTAGCAACAAATGTGAAAGAGAAAAAGAGACTCAAGGGAGAGGTTACAAGGGGGATAGATTGAGTGGGAGATGGGGAAGGTGGTGTATGTACATAAGGGAGAAGAATCTACTGAAATACACTTTATTTGGAAACATTGAAATAATATCTTGTATGCTAATTCAAACATTTTAAAATGCAATAGAAAACAACTATGAATAGATCTTGAGGTTTGTAAATTTGGCCTCTAAATGTGATATTTTCAAACCTATTAGCAGTGTCTGTGGGCAAGTCACTTCACCGCTTAGCTTCGTCATCGTTAAAATATGATAGAACAACTCTTTATTCTTTCATGGTTATTGTAAAATGTAGAAAGTCAGCTACAAAATCACTGATATATTCAAAATCAGATAATAGCTTAGTCTCTGTAATGTTACTTGCGTGTATGTTTTCAGAGATAACAATTTGGTGTTGGATAACTTTCCCTGGAGAAGACTATTTCTCCCACTCTCAGAATTACTTAGTAGCCTGTCGTTCTTTGTTAAAGGTTGAAGCCCCTTCTTGTGTTTCCCTTGCCCGATTAACACGTCTACTGCTGTTGTCCTTGTTTAGTTCATGTTTAGGCAGGCATACTTGTGAAAATTTATAAGTATATATATTCTTAGGATACACAATCTTACAGCAAACCCACTGATCTTCTGGCTCTTACAACCTTTTCATCATTTTTTCTTTGCAAAAATCCCTGAGCCTTAGGCATGTAAATTGTGTTTGGGATTGGGTTCCACTACTACTACTCTGCATTTTGTTTAGGCACGGTTTTCTGTAATCATCTTTACTGCAAAGAGAAGTTTCCTTGAGGAGGAGTGAAGTCTACACTTATCTCTGTGTGTAAAGATAAATATTTAGAATATAGCTAGGGATTATGCTAGACTGGAAAATGGTGGTTGTAGCTACTCCTCCCAGGTAGTCCTCCAAGATCTGTGACTTCACTAGCTCTGGGTAGCTGGCTAGGTTTTCAATACAAGCATGTTTTCACTCTGGTTGAATGGGCCTTAAGTCCAATATGAGAGCTATTGATTACCACCAAAATATGCAGGTCACTACTTTCAATTAAACCTGAGGGTAGTCACACTGTGCTGGCCATTGTTGTGGTTCACAGTCATCATAGCTGGATACTGCTGCTAGTTGCTTCCCTCCTTCAGAAACACGCACGGAAATTTTGAGTATCATGAAAGAGTCTTCCCTGAGGATTAGCTTTCATGTCAGTTACAGTCCAGGGACCCCTGTGCCCTGTGTCTGAAGTGCAGTATTTTTAGCAGTAGAAACACCTTCTTCTCCCATTTTTGTGGTGCAACCAAGGGGAATAGCAATGGCCTGTACTATTTTGGAAATCTCCTGGACAACAATGGACAAGAAATCAGAAGAAAGCCTATGATGCTTGGTGTTCAGGTTTTTGTTAGATGCTTCTTGACTCTTGCAGGGAGTATGCCCAGCAAACATGGTAAATTTTCTTTTAAACTATATATGTATATTTATATAGTGACTTATGTTTATTATAATAATTTTAGGCAGATCATTAACAATATGATTTCTTATGACTTTTTCAGGCATTCTTGTTGTTATTTTATCCTTGCCGTCTTCTGCATTTATCTCCTTCTCCTCTTCTTAATTAGAGCAACCTCCTTTTTTCCCTGTTTTCCCTACCAATTCACCAAGACATTGGTATTTCCCTCAGAAAGAAGCTTTATCACCATTTAGCATTCTCTGATCCAAGAAAAGCTTAAAGGACAACAATACATTTTTATTCGATATGGTTACCAAGTAGCCTAGGACTTATGTAAAATGTGAAAGCTATTCTCCCCATTTTTTCATAAAAACAACCAAGTGGACAAATTACAATAATAGATCCCTCCTGACAATGTTTCTAACCAGTCGAAAGCATGTTTGGAGGAACTAGATTTGGTTCCACACTCCAAAAGCCTGGAAAGAAGAATTATAGCTTATTAAATAAGCCACTGGGTAAAACACCTGGGATTTAATATTCATGGGTTTAATCTCTTGATGGAAATGTGTGTGTGTGTGTGTGTGTGTGTACATTAACTAGGTGCCCACATATCTGATTCATACTTTTGTTTTCACTATAATATATTCATAGATCATACCATCATTATGATCAAGTATTTATCAGGAGACAACTGAATACATTAATTACTATTAATTCATGATTGATGCTCATATATTATCTAACCCATGCATAACATTAACTTTGAACGATGTTAAGACTATTTAAAAATAAAATCATTGGGCCATTGTATAACTATGCCTTCAGCACAATATCAATTTACTGTACTTCTTTAAAAGTTTTATTTCTTTTATTTGATGCACAAAGTAGTGTGCTTTATAATGACATTTAATATACTCATTTTCATGTACATGTGTCATTGCGCATTACTCATGCTTGCTTCTGTTGCCTTTTCTTGTCTTCCCCTTTCCCCTCCTACCTTTTCCTTCTCATCTTGGGACAAAAAGTGATTGGTGGTTTTCAACTGGGTCCATAGCATTAATACTAGGTATTTGAGTTGTGTTATTGTACCCAACTTCCTTAATTTTGGTTATGCCTTATACCTGCAAGAATAAGTAGCCATTTACCCTTACATATATCTTTTCAAGTCCTGAAACGTTTCTTATTTAATCAAGAGACAATGTGGTGCAAAGAAATAGAGTACAAAACAAGGCCTAAAATTACCTTCTTTTTCTCTCAAGACCTTACACTGAGTAGTTTTGAGATATAAAAGAGCCATTTACCAACTAGGAATTCTTCATATAACATAAACATTGTTTCTAAAGGTCTTCTGGCTCTAAAGCACATTGTCCCTAATTCCACATTCTCAACACTCTTTGTTCAGTTTTACCTTTTCCCTTTGTTTTACGAAATGGGAAGCCATGCCCTAAAAACTATCAAAAATTAATTTTTGTCCTTCATATATCTCCTGGACAACATTTCTGCCAATTTACCTTAAAAAAAAAAAACAAAACAAAAAACTTAAAACAATAGGAATATATCAATTCCGATCAAGTGCAAAGCTATTACTAAGAACTTAATTATGTACAATTCTAGACTCAGCATTAATTGAAATCAAAAATTGTTAAAATAACATGTTATTAAAAGAAAAAACACAGGGTTTATTTCTTGATACAGCAGAGAAATATAAAGAATTGCTTAGAGAATCAGACTATGCATGCAAAAGTCTCCAGGGCCATCTCAATTTATCTATTTCATGGATGAAAAGACTGGCATCCAAAGAAGTAAAGGGATTTTCC
This sequence comes from Rhynchomys soricoides, assembly GCA_019843965.1. Taxonomy (NCBI): domain Eukaryota; kingdom Metazoa; phylum Chordata; class Mammalia; order Rodentia; family Muridae; genus Rhynchomys; species Rhynchomys soricoides. Next base: position 3,871,042 of record JADRCH010007604.1, on the reverse strand, counting down.
AAGACACAGAGTAGATCAAATTCAGAGATAATTCTCAGCCCAAGGGTTTCAACAAATTTGTGAATTAAACTTGGGTCAGAGCCATACTAACTGACAGGGCCTAGATCATTTTCTCTGCTACACTAAAATGCCAAACTCCCTCTGGGAGAAGGGAAGAAGAGAACTGCCATACAATTAAATTTAACATTGAAATATTTTTCTTATTTAATGCTGAAGAGCTGCTGAGGCATGAATTATTTCTATTTCACACAGAAATTAATCGCAAAGAAATTAATGGTTAAAGAGATTAATTGGCTTGCCCATCCATGATCACATCCAATGCTGGTAACAGAATGAGTATTATAAACAGTGTATGAGTATTATGATATATATATATCATACTCATACACTGTAGTGGTAACATTATCATGACAGTGTATGTGGAAATTAAGTTTTCTGTGTAACTTGATTTCTCAGGGATTATCTTATTTTTGCAATTTTCCTCTAAAGCTAATATATATCAGGTTCTTAGATGTTAGCATGTCAATGGAACAACTATTATGTAAATCAAGATTCAGATGACATTTGAGGACTTGTTACTATTTTTCCAGCTCAAAAAACGTGAAACAGGTTCTAGAGATCAGCATAAAATTTGATATCTCCCTTTAAACAGATAATCACATGCATGCACACACACACACACACACACACACAGAGGGGGAGACAGACCGACAGACATATATTCTCAATCTCTCTCTCTCTCTCTTTCTCTCTCTCTCTCTGTCTTTCAAACACACAATAGACATTTGTAAACAGTAACATGTATCATTATATGGTCATGTTAAATGGTTTATGTTCTTATAATTGATATTTTCTCTTCCTACATCTTCTTTTATTGGTTAGATAAAAAAAAGTGAATGGCTGTTAAAATAAACAGGGCTGAAAGCAGAAATGCTGGTCTAGAGGATTGGCAGTATATTTTGCCCTTTTTAAAAATATAGTTAGCTAGATATGAAAAAAAACTATTTTTCTCTTTCCATCCTGAAGTTTCAGAAAATAGAGATATGTGGATTGAAGTTGTAGCTCAGTGGTCAAAGGCCTATTGGTGTGTATGAGGGGCACTGAATTCTATCCTCAATACCAAAAGTATATGATAAAAGAAAATTGAGATATGTGCCCCTAATAAAAATGTATTCCATAAAATTTTTTTTAGAGCGAGGAAATCTATCAGTGCTGGAAAATCCTATGTTTGATCAACAGCACACAGCATAATCCCAATTAATACCCTAAAAATACACATAACTTTACCATTTCTGAATTAGAGCCACTTTTGCTCGCTTATTAATCAACATGAAAACCAATAAAAGGTAAATAGAGTAAAATATCATCATTCATCTTTAACTTGGTCTAAAGAAAATATTTAGAAATAAAATCCAAGAATGCAGTCCAGAAATTTGAGTAAAGAAGCTTTATTGACTTCAAATGTATTTATTATTCTTCTGTGCTTGTAAAGAGAGTCCTTCATTTGTTATTGTATCTAGAATATATAGTTTATTCTGTTGAGTTTTAAGTGCATTTTCAGTAATTGGGTAATATATATATATATAAAATATATATATATATTTATATATATATATTAGCTGTCAATCTATTGGTGAGATGGTTGACAACCAGTTTGGAGCTATAGTAGAGTCTGCAGAAGATGGGGGCTTGTCTAGACAATGAGAAAAGTAGGATAAGGAGAACAAGGGATGGGAGTCGGAGGGGTAGCAATAGAGAATGTGAGGACAAGCTCCAGCAGGGGACAGAGCATTATTGATTCCAAAGCTGTTCAGCTGCTTCTAGCCTCAGGGCTGTGACATTATTAAAAACTTCAATTTGGTGACAAATACCTCACAGAATCTCTTGAAGCTGGCTGGGGAAGGGTGGCAGCTTCTTGACAGGCTAAAATTGTATTTGTCAGTTCAAGCTAGACTATGGAGACTGAGAACGCTTTTAGTACTCCCCACTCCATTCTGCCACAGCCATGCCCACAAATGCAAACTCACATGCACAATCACTTGGAGAATATTCCTAGCAAGGAAATATTTGCTATAGAATGGGAGAAGTTGGGGAAAGAAAGGTATTTGAGCTAGATGAGTTCCCATAAGTGATCTGGTAAGACCACCTAGAGGGCCTGTCTGAGGTGTTAACCAAGCTGGACCTTGGCTCTTTTTTTACAGAGACCTTATCTGTCCTCCTTAGAATTTTGAGGCAATGTTACAGAGAGGGTCTATATAGAGAAATATGGAAGAATAATTTGTGGATAACTAATTTGTAGATAATTAAGCAAAACAGATACCGAATGGAAGTGAAAGGAAGGACACAGGATACCAGGAGAGGTGGGGAGACAGAACATGCGAATGAGAACATGGGAAAAGGATGAACAAACCAGTTTGATTTTAAAAAATTCAGATTAAGGAAGTCTTCTGAGTGGTTTAAACTGCAATGAGATACTTTGGAAACCTGGGTGTGAGCAGGCTACGTAAGGTGGAAAGAGGAGAACCATTACCTCCAAGCAATAATCTTGTCTGCTTTGTTCACTTCTTCTTCATGCTACCCTCAGAACTAGCAATTAGTCTGGAATACAGCAAGCCCTGGTATTTCTTGAAAAAAAAAACAAACCTTTTTTAGTGGCTCTGCTTCTAATATAATACAATAGCATGAAAGATCTCCAGTGACAACCACAGTTCTGTTTTAAAGTAAGAACTTATTTAACATTCATAATACTCCTATGAATTGGGTTAATGCCATTATCGACGTTGGTGAAAGACAATATTTTTTGTTGTTTAAGGGTATAGATTCTAACAAATCTTGGATCCATCTTTTTCTAGGAAGATGACCTTGCTCAAGCTCCACAAGCTTATTTTGCCTATGCTTTCCCACTAGAAACTTAAGAAAGAGCTATTATGCTAATTAAGCCAACCTATAGGTGTAGAGATTTTGACTCTTGCTGTTTTCGGTTTACAGATAAGAAAACTGAAGCACAAAGTGAATAAAATAAATATGCCCAAAGTTGCATAGTTAAGTGGCAGAAACAAAATTTTGACCCATGTAGATTGTCATTCTACATAACACCTGATTCACTCAGGGCACTTGAGCACTGAACTTAGTTTTCAAGTCCTTAGATCAAAGTGCCTTTCCCCCATATCTCTTTTTCTTCTTTCTCCATTTGCCAATGAGAAAATTCCTTACATGAGTTGTAAACTGTTTTCTTTTCAAATGTCAACTTATCCAATATCAAAATTCTTCTTTAAAAATCTGGTCCTTCAATTTAGTCACATGACAATCTTATTACTATTCAAATTTCTTTCAAACAGTTCAGTGACAATGGATAACTCTAACAACCTGATACCTGATTATCTAATATCACTTTCTTACCCCAATACATTTTATATATATATATATATATAGAGAGAGAGAGAGAGAGAGAGAGAGAGAGAATTAATATTAAGTATTTCTGAGTTTTCTGTGTAATGCCACAATTTCTCATCTGTTGCTTGCATTTCTGCATTATCTTCAAGCAGATATCACTTCCTTAATCCAACTTCTCCTCAGCAGTTGCCTCTATATGACAACTAGGAGACTTTTCTCCAACATATATGTTCTTCTGTCATTTTCATACTTAAAACACTTATAAAATATTTTCCCTGTTTCTTTTAGCATTGAAGAATTTCTATAATATAGGTCTTATCTTTATGTTTTTACCATTTCTTATATTTTATCATATCTTATATTTTTATCATTTTGTTCTGTATTCAATGATTGATAATAAGTATGGAGCAGGGGGAAAATAGAAAACAGTCATACATACTAAAGTTGGAGCTCCGGATGAATAAAAATTATACATTTAAAAGTCTCTATATCTCCACTGACCAGAATAAATTAATACATAGATTTCAAAATAACAACCAATGAATAGATTAGAGTAAATATAATCTCAATATGCAAAAGAACTAACTATAAGTGACTGAATTCTTTAATGATTCGCAAAATCAAATTCTCTGGGTTCATTATAATGACAGCTATGATAAAGTATTTTGAATTTTGTAAAGTTATATAAAAATGAGGCAGATTTTCCTTTTATTAAGGCACAAAGAAAATTGGACAGTTATAGAGTAAAAGTGCTATACCCCACTGATGGAGTGGGAAAAAACATTGAGGCAATCAGAGAATTCACTCTTTAAAGAAGTAACAGCCTGTACTAGAACACTGCAAGAATATTAACACCCAGAAAACCATAGTAGAGTTTGCAGAGACATTCTCAGGCCCATTCAAGCTCAGGCAAGATTAAATTGACTGTTCAGAAAACTATACTTCAATGCTAGTCAAAAATCAGGATTATATCACACTGGTATTGATACCTAACAATTAGTAGGAAGATGATGATTTTTGCCAAAATACTTGCACTTTCTAAAATTTTCCCTTCAACTATATATTATCATTGAATGTATGTATTTTTTGTGCAGAAGGTCAATGATATATATATGGCCTTTTATATAAAATGATAATGTTTATCCAATTTATTTTCTCTGTTGATTGGCTTTTGTACGTACCTATAAGACAGTTTACAAAAATCTTTGTAACCAATTTAAACTTTGAACATTGATAACAAGCATTTTCAAATGTGTTTCAAGCTATAACAAGAGGCAATGTTCCTTAAGGTTAAGAAGCAACATTTTTACCTTCTCAGTACCCTCCATTTGCATAATTTAATCAATTAATGACTCAAAGAAAATGTTCAGATATTTCTCTGCATGAAATTACTCTTATTAATATTGTATACCATCATTTGAAAAATTATTTATTTTTAGTTTTTTATGTTGTTGACTAGTGAGGATATTTTTAATAGCAAAATATAATAAAATAAAAATAATAAAATAAAAAAACAGAATTGATAAAAACAAAAACAGAAAAGAAAGGTCTCAAGTGAAGGCACAGGAAACAGATACCCACTCATTCACAAACTCAGAAGACCCTAAAATAACACTAAATTGGAAGCCATAATGTATAAGCAAAGAATCTGTAAGATACAAAATAGAAAAGGAAAAAAATATAATAAAAATAAAAACAAGAGATAAAACTTTTAACATTTATAAAAGAATAATCCTGACACAGTATTATGAGACAAGGAACCTCCACAAATGCCGTTGAGTTTGTTTATTTTTTTTTTAAAAAAAGAAAAATTTAAAAACTGAAACATTTAATTGGGGGCTTGCTTACAGTTCCATTGTCATCATGGTGGGGCGGATAGTAACAAGCAGACAGGTGTTAGGCTTGGGGTTTTGAAACTTTAACACCCACTCCCAGTGACACTTCTTCCAAAAGCCACAACTCCTAATCCTCTTAATCCTATCAAAGTCTTCTACCCCCTGGTGACCAACTATTCAAACATATGAGCCACGCTTATTCAAACCACCCCAGGTATCTATTCCTCTTGAAACTCAACCTGTTCACTTCTTAAAGGGCCCACTCCTTCACAGTAACTTCTTGAGGATTAAGATTCAAGAATTTTAAGGTGGGTTTCTCCACATCCTCACCTGTATCTGCTGGCACCTGAGTTTTGATCTTAGCCATTCTGATTAGTGTAAGATGGAATCTCAGGGTTGTTTTGATTTGTATTTCCCTGATGACTAAGGATGTTGAACAGTTCTTTAAGTGCTTCTCTGCCATTTGAATTTTGGAGGGCACAAGCCTTCAGACCATAGCAAAAAGCAATTTGACTTTCTACAAAATTGTGACACAGGGTTTTAGTTTATGAGGTTAACAGCTAGCATTTGATGCAGGCTTCCTTAATTTCTACCAGTAGGATATGTCTGAGTGTCCTGATAGACATTCATATGTGTCTCAGATAGTCACATTTCCTCCAAATCATGCCTTAGAGTAGTTTTCTAGTTTTCATCTTATTTTCTAATGGGATACTGAGAACCTTAGATCAGGGTACCCTGTGCTACCCATCAGCCACTCAGTCACGGTGAAGATGTATCTTTAGGCCAGCGCAAGGTTAATGAGCTAGCCCCTGACTGCACCTTCCACCTATAGTACAAATTTATTCTTGTCTGCCTCTCCACTTTCTGTCAGCATTCTGATTTGCGGATCAATCTAGTCCTTCCTGATAGTCAGCTTTCCTTTCTCTGTGATCAAATGCCTGATGTAAGCAACCTAACAAAGGGAAGAAGTATTTGGCTCACAGTTTCAGAGTTTTCTTTTACAATTTCTTGGTTCTGTGAATGTCTGTAGAACATCCTGGTGGTGGGAGCTGTAGAGGAGGGTGGGTATGGAGTGGGCTGTGAGGAGGGCACTGAGGAAGAGGTATAACTTTGAAAAGCACACCCATCAGTCACCTATTTCCTGTATCATGTTAAGTCTTCTGGAACCTTCTAAAAGAGTGCCACCATTTCAGAATATGCATTTCTGTGTTTTTTTTTTTAAATTATATTTATAATCTTATTCAAATAGTATCTAATTTCAAAACATTTTAGCATACCTAAAGAAACTCTGTACCCACAAATTAAATCTCCCCATTCCTCCTTCCCACTAGCCTCAGACCTATCCTCTGTCTCTTTCATAAGAAGATAATCATGTGATTTTTGGCAATCGGCTTCATTCTTTTGACATGGCATTTTTAGGATTCATTGTTTGGCTATACTATATTTTCCCCATCCATCAGTTGATGGATGTTTGGACGGTCACCACTTGTGAATATGAGTAACGCCTCTATGAACTTTGTATCTAAGTTTTTTTGTGTGGGTATATGATTTTCCTTCTCTCTGTGGGGGTATGATAGGTCATGTATTTAGCATTTTCAAAACTTCCATCCATATTAGTGCACCATCTTATATTCCATACAGCAGTATGTGAGGGTTCTAACTCCCCTAACAACCTTCTAACGTTTATAATTGTCTTTTTTTCTTTATTCTTTAATCATTATTACCGGCCTGGTCCACCCTCTGACTGTTCAATACCCATACCTCCTCCCTGCTCCCATCTCCAAGAGGATGTCCCTACCCCACAAGATCTCCCCACTCTTTGAGGCCTCAAGTCTCTCAAAGGTTAGGTGCATCTTCTCTGACTAAACCCAGACCGGGCAATCCTCTGCTGTATATGTCTTGGGGGCCCCATATCAGCTGGTGTATGCTGCCTGGTTGGTGGTCCAGTGTCTGAGAGATCTCAGAGGTCCAGGTTAATTGAGACTGCTGGTCTTCCTATAAGGTCATACTCCTCCTCAGCTTCTTCCAGCTTTTCCCCAATTGAACCACAGAGGTCACCAGCTTCTGTCCACTGGTGTGGTGTAAATATCTGCATCTGACTCTTTCAGCTGCTTGTTGGGTCTTTCATAGGGCAGTCATGATAGGCCCCATTTTGTGAGCACACCCTAGTATCAGTAATAGTGTCAGGCTTTGGGACCTCCCCTTGAGCTGGATCCCAATTTGGCTGTCTACTACTGAGCATACAGCCTACCCTTAACAGTAGCTTGTTCTGGGTTAAAATTTCAAGATGGGTGGGTGGCTCCATCCCTCAACTGGGGGCTATTCCTGTTTACTGGAGGTAATCTCTACAGGTTCTATCTTCTCTTTGTTGGGTATTTTGGCTAATGTCATCCCTGTTGGGTCCTGGGAACTTCTCACTTCCCTGGGGTCTGGGACTTTCTAGTGGCTACCCCCAGTTCCCCACCCCTCATGGTTACATATTTCTTCTCTCCTGTCTCTTCCCATACCTGTTCCTGCCTATCTAAAGGAAACAAAGGAACAAAAAATGGATCAGAGACTGAAGGAAAGGTCATCCAGAGACTGTCCCACCTAGGGATCCATCCCATCTGCTGACAACAAACCCAGACACTATTGCTCATGCCAAGAAGTGCTTGCTGACAGGAGCCTGGTATAGCTGTGCCCTGAGAGGCTCTGCCAGCATCTGACTAATACAGATGCAAATACTCACAGCCAACTATCAGACTGAGCTCAGGGATCACAATGGAAGAGCTACGAGAAGGACTGAAGAAGTGGATGGGTCCATGGCTCCAGCTGCATATATAGCAGAGGATAGCCTTATTTGGTGGCATCAATGGGAGGAAAGGCCCTTGGTCCTGTGGAGGCTCGATGCACCCAGGTAGTGGGATGCTAGAGGAGTGAGGTGGGAAAGGGTAGGTGGGTGAGTGGAGGAGCACCCTCTTAGAGTCTGGGGAGGGGATGGGATGGAGGGTTTGATGAGGAGAGACTGGGAAGGTGGACAACATTTGAAATGTAAATATATAAAGTAACCAATAAGAAAAGAGTAGTTTGTTTCCTCCATGAGACCCCTTTGCAGGAAACAGAAATTTCATTGCAAGTGATCATCAATTGAAGACTACTTCTGTGTTAGAGGCTGGGGCATGTGCCTATTTCCACCTCAAGTCTAGGACTCCATGTGATGCAGAGCAGTGTGTGTCCTGCACAGGCTACCTCAGTTTCTGTTAGTTCATATATGCTTTGATCCTGTGGCCTGAGAGGACCTTGTTTTGTGGGTGTCCTCCATCCCCTCACCATCTCCTTATTATGCTCTTTCCACCTCCTCTTCTGCAGGATTTTCTGAGTCCCAAGAGGAATGATTTGACTTCCCATTTAGGGATGAGTGTTACAAGGTCTCTCACTCTCTGAATAATGCATTGCTTTGGGTGTCTGTATTTGTTCCCATCTTTGTTTGTTCTCATCTGCTGCAGGAGGAAGTTTCTCTGATGATGGCTGAACAAGGCACTGATCTATGAGTATACAAAAATGTCATTACAAGTCATTTTACTGCTACAGTTTTTTTGAACAGTAGTATTTGATTTACCCCATGTCTCTGGGCTACCAAGTCTCAGGTTTTTGATCACCCATGTGTGTTTTATTTCATGGGGTAGGCCTTCAGTAAAATCAGATACTCAGTTTCTCCCACAAACTTTATACCATCATTGCACTAGCATACTTTGTACTCAGGACACTATTGCAGATCAAAGGTTTTGTGTATGGTTTGGTGTTTACATTTCTCCTTTGGTAGTATGCAGAGTACCTTTCTGTACCAAATATACTAGAATATAAGTATGAAGGTTATATATAGGCACTAGCTTGACTTCTCCATGTTCAATGTGTAGATGTTTTCAGCAATAGAGCTATGCTGTCACTTTGTGGGAAGCAACCTATGGTCTTGGCAGCAGCCTAGGTTGTTTGGGATTCATATGGAACCCTTTTAGCCAAGAATTCAATTAAATGTAACCCAATCCCTATACTGGAAGACTCATATGGTGACAAGTGGTGTCCAGTTGAGACTCAGTCTCCCACTATTTGGTGATTTGATTTATATTGCCTTCAAATATGTATATACGTTAGGGAGTTTATAATTCATTGGGTTTTCATTCTACCCTTCAAATGGCCCTTCATTTTATCTGTCTCCCTGTATTTACTTCTTCATTCCCCTCTTCCCTTCTCTCTCTACCTGACCCTCTCATTCAAGTACTCCCTCTAGATCAACTCAAACTATCTATTCTATTTTCCTTTCTTAGGAAGAGATAGCTATCTCTCCTAGCCCTTTACTTGATACCTAATTTCTATGGTTCTATGGATTTTAACTTGGTTAATATTGACTTAACTGACAATATCCACATATAAGTGAATACTTACATTATTTGGCTTTCTAGGTCTGTGTTACTTCACTTGGTAATTTTTTTCTAGTTTCATCCATTCAGTAAATATATTTAATAACCATTTTTTTTGTCAATGTGACCGGGCTAAGAATCTTAGATATGTGTTAAAATGCTACTCCAAGAAACTGGAGATAGATCTTGGTGGTAGAGTGTTTGCTTAGCTTATATGAGACCACAGGGCCTGTCCCTAGCAGCAATAAATAAACATTATTTCCATGTATGTCTGTGTAATAGTAGAGATTTCAGCAGACAATAATATTTGAAATAGTAGACTGTGTAAATAAGATGTGGCCTATCCAAAGTTAGTGGGTGTTATTAATCTCTTCAGAGCTCCCAAGAGAACAAAAATACTGGAAAACAAATGCATTTTCTGTTTTAGAATTGGTACATCCATCTCCTGCCTTTATCCATTGAAATTCTGGTTCTTGAATTTTCAAACACTGGGACTTAGGTCATCATCCCTCCCTCATAATGTCTGTCAGTTTTAGGCTAATTTATATCATTAGCTTCCCTGGTTCTCCAGCTTGCAGACGAGGTATTAAAAGATTTCTCAGCATCCACAATCATACATTCCAATTCTTATAATAAATCTCCAATTTAATCTTTCTGTTCAATCTATTGGTTCTGTTTCTTTAGAGAATCCTGGATGCAGACATCTCTTAGCATTAGCAATTTTGTTTATCCAATTCTTACTATGTTTCACTTTTTTTCTTTTTGTATATTTACATAGCAATCCCCAAAACAACCCTTAATACAGCTTCTACCATGACTATCTTCATTTTAGTTGTTTAGATAAAACCTGAAGGAGCTTGCACGATTCAGTCAGGTCTGATATTAATAAGTTTGAACTAAAAAAGAAATTCAGCCAATGCCACACGGAGGAATGAAAGTGCATGGAGAAGTGAGATATCATTAAACCCACAAGTGGTCTATTGTAACTGGAGCACTGTGAATAAGGTATCAGTGATACAGACAATGGGTATAAAAGGAGTGGGCTACTTGCCTGAAATTCATCCATTGACTGGAGCAAAAGGAGAATGTACTGCTAATGTCCACTAACTGAGTTTATCCATTCATTCAACAGTTAACATAAAACAAATGATTTAAATATAATCTTTAAGATGCTGGGCCCTAGGAAAAGTCTGTCTGGTAAGCTAGTTAACTATGTTTGACATCAAACAGTTTGTAGACCTGGTTATGAACCTTGGAAAATATTTGGGAGGTTTTGTGGCCTAAACAGGTCTGGAAAATCATTAATCTCGATGACAGTATAATTTCTGCAAAACAACAACAACAACAACAAAAAACAAACAAAACCAAACAAAACAAACAGACAAAAAAGACCCAACCCTCACACATATATTGGGAGAGAAAGGGGTTATGGAACAGTTGGCCCTTTTGTATTATTGTCACTTTAAAACTAAAGAAAATAATTATTATAAATTAAGTCATAGCCATGAGAGTCAGTTCCAATAAGAGTCCTTTACATACAGATCAATGAACAGTAGAGAAATTGCAATGTAGATTTGATGTGCAAAATGTGTGAAGCAATTTTCTACTAATTTATATATAACTTCATTTGCCACTCTCAGTTGTTCTATGATACATGGAAGACATGGAACCTCTAAGATTAAATCCATTCTTTAAGTGAATTTTAAGAGGAATAGTGAGGACTTGAATTCTTCTTGGTCTAGCCTATAGTTTATGCTATTTTGATGATAAGAAAGGACAAAAGGGGAGGTATATATAAAATAAAGGAATAAAGACTCTTCGCTCTTGATTTGGGGGACTTAGAATTCAGCATTATAGCATGGAAAGTAGTATTTCAGAACCATTGTTACTGTAAACACATCCATTTACCCACATGAATCATTTGCTTTGTCAATTACCATAGTGAGAGTGTCATCCTATTAACTCCGCATTTCAATGCGTAGGCTACATCCAGCTAACAATCTGAGTTAGAAAAGCAAATAGAATTGGAAGTAAAGTTTTGTCTCTTTTAAGTCATAAAACGCATATTTAAATAAACTAAAATGATTTATTGTTATTCAAGGTCATTCGTTTCCCCCAGAAGATGGGACAGTCTCCACTTGACTTCCATTTACATGGTAAATGTCATTAATTCATATCACATTCATATAGCCTGACTGATTTCACATGGTGCGTGTACTATTATTTTTTTCTTCATCTTGTGTTTAAGTGATCATTTTAAAAAATGATAGTGTAAACCAAACTGCAAAGAGATAATTAAGGGGCTAAAGAGAATTATTTTCTAGCATGTTTAGAAAATTGTTACACTCTGCATACTAATTGCAACTCATTTCCCTAAGAAGATATATTTGTGATGATTTTTTAGGTACTGAGTACAAATAATCAGTGTTTTTGTCAGTGCTCTTGACCTCCTCCTTTTCCAAGTCAGACAATACAAGTGCAATCTCTTAGCTAAAATGAATATTTAGTAAATGCTTATTCCTGAAGTTGAATGAATTCCAAACACACTAGGCATATCAAGAATGCATGTTTTCTCTTAACAAAGGAAAATTCTGCTTAAGGATCATTCAGAATATGCTCTTCTGACAATGCAAACTTCAGTGTCTGGAAGATTCTCCCAGTGTCTGTAAACAGCTTCTGCCCCTTTTGTGTCTGCTTTGTCATTCCTTTAATTAGTAGATCATAAGTGTATCATCCACTCCTGCTGTAAAAGTAGAGGAAGGATACTTATAGCAAATACACCAGGCCTATAATGTGTTCATCCATGTTCAGTTTGCTTTCCCAGGAAACCAAGCTTTTGCATGTTAAACCCCATGGCATTTGGCTTGCTTGGCTAAACAAATCTTCCCTAGTTAGCTCTGTCTTTTAAACCTAGAATCCCGTAGTTACCTGTAAAGTAAGAGAGAATAAGTCCTAGTTGTCAATAATGTTTATTTTATACAACAATTTTTTTATTTATTTACTTACTTACTTATTTAGATTTTAAGCCCAAGTACCTTAGAACATGAAGTTTTCTGATCTCCTTTTTAACAGTAGAAGACATTGGGCTGACAGTTTGAGGGCCTTTACATTCATATACAAAAACTATCCTACCCAAAGCCTCTATCAATCACAGGCAATCACTTCAGTCTTCCACATATTGATCTAAATAGAATTTTCAAGATAAACATTGCTTTATACTTTGTTTCCATTTTTCAGAGAAAACCCTATTGGAAATCACCCTGCCTCAGAAGTAGGACATAACACACTAATCAGCATATTTACGTAATATGTACACACTGAAACTGAAACTGAATATTAAAATAATAGAGGTTACTTAATGATACGGAGGATAATTTTAGAAAATTGGAGGTCTTTATCAGACTGAAATTTTATAACTATCACTAATATAAAATAATTTAGACAGTCTACCAATACTGCCTTTAGTGGTTACTCATTTGATTATTTGTGCCTGGCGCTATGCTAGATACTACAGAGAATAGAAGTAAGTAGATCTTTTCCTATTTATCTCAAAACTTCAGAGTCAACATTCCCCAAAACCTACTAATTCATCTACTTAGACATTTCAGTAATTTTCTTATTAACTTCCTTCTAAGCTCTGTTTCTATTGGTGGTCGTTGATTCTTTCCTCTGAGCTTAAAATTTTCTTTAAGAACTCCAGCCCATGAGGAGAATGAAGGAATAAGGATCTGTTCATGGCCCTCCCGAGATAGGGCTGTTCTACAACTAGCTCCCAGTGTGTCTCTCTGCACTTAGTCTGTCTTTTAAATTTCACCAGCTTTATATATTTTATTCTTACCCTTCTCCTCATGCCTGCAAATGATTATGATCTGATTTCATCTATTCTCTGGCCTTTCTGCCTCCCTGGATATTCAAACTCATGCAAGCTCTTGATAATCAAATTGCTTTTATTAGTGTGAATGAGTCAGGGTTCTTCAAGCCAGAAAAAATGATGAAAATTACTGCTCTCATCTGAAAACCATTGGATTTGAAAGGACAAACTAGATAGGCTCCATTTTGTTTACACACAGATGCTCAACAAAGACCAAATGTTATTAAATTAATTTCGTTAATACACCTAAACTACTGCTTTTACAGATAGTATACTGTTCATTTCTGTTAAAATAGGGTACTTTGAGATGTTCAGATTTATCAGTTTTATTATTTTAAAGCTTATATAGAAAAATAGATATATTGTGTTTTGAAAATATTCATCCTCATACTACTTACCATTTTGTCTATCTCTCATCCATTAATACCTTTTATCCAATAAACATATTTACTACTATTTTATGTATATTTACACACACACACACACACATATAATTTTATATCTATATAATATCTAGGAACCACAAATGAAAAGTAAAACATTTGTTTATCAAATATTGGTGTAATTAACTTTATATAATTAGATCCAGTTGTATCAACTTTCCTACAAATAATACAATTGTTCTTTATAGGAGAATATATATATATATATACACATTTTCTTTGTTTATTCATCTATCTATCATTAGACACCTAGGTTGATTTTATAATTTATCTATTGTGAATAGTGTTGCAATTAACAATGATAAGCAAGTAAATTTGTGGATGCTGACTTAAACTCCTTTGGGTAAAATAAAAGGAATTACCATAGCTGGGACATATGGACAATCTATCGTTAGTTGTTGAGAAACCTCTGTTCTAATTTTCACATTATCTGAACTTCTATCCAAATATAGGGAACTGTTCATTCAATCACCGTATTCATTGACTGAGTTATTTGATTTGTTGTTCATTCCCGTTTTGTTTTTGAGCCCTTGTGTATTGTAGATAGTCTCTATTAAGATGTATGGATCACAGAGGGTTTCTTTCCTTTAGTAGGATGTCTGTTCAGTTGATTAACTGTTCCCTTTTCTCTTCAGAACTCTTTTTAAATTCACTGTTGACTTTAGGTTTTATTTTCCTAAATGACTGGAGTCTTGATGACAACTATCTCTCTCATACCCACCTCTTAAAATATTTTTCTTTCTTTTTCTTCTAGCAGTTTTAGACTTTGCAGTCTGACATCAAAGTCCTTGATTAACTTGAAGCTGATTATTTTTCTTTTTTTTTTTTTCTTTTTTTAGAGATTGAGATACAGGAACCTGGTTTCATTATTTTACAAATGGATAACCAGGTTTCCAAACACCATTTGTTGAGGAGACTATCTTTTTTCTAGTCATCTGGAAATATTTTTATAAAGAATCAGGCAGATGTAGCTTTGTGGGTTTATAACTGAGTATCACATTATGGTCTAGGTATTTTATTTTTATACCAGTACAAAGTTATTTTTTAATATAACTTGGCAGTATAACTTGAAATAAGAAATGGTGATACTTACATTTTTACTTTTTTTGTTTGGTATTGCTTTGGCTACCAAGGGTTTTTTGTGGGTTTGTATGAATTGTAAGATTGTTTTGCCTATTATTCTGAAGAATGGTATTGTAAATTTTATCAGGGTTCCATTAAACCTGTAGATTCTTTTAATTGTATAGAAATTTTACTAAGTAAATATCTCCAATCCATGAATATCAGTGATCTTTGTATCTACTAAAGTCTTCTTCAATTTCTTTCTTCCTTTTTTTAATGTTATCATTGTAAAGGTCCTTCATATTCTTGATTAGGCTCATTTAAAATATTCTATTATTTTAGAGGCAATTTTATTGGATTTTTCTTTGATTTCTTTTCTAGACACATATCTTTGTTTGTATATAGGAAAAATATAGATTTTGGTATGTTAACTGACACTTTGTTAAAAATATGTATGAACTCCTGAGAGTTTTCTGCTAGAGTCTTTAAGGTTTCTTCTCTATGAAATCATATTATCTGTGAATAAGCATACATTGCAATTTTCCTTTATTTTTACTTGTGTTTCATTCTTCTTGTGAGAATCATTGTGAATGATTGTGAATCATTCACATCTTGTTTTAATGTTCTAGTTATAATTTCAAGAACTATATTGAATAGGGATGGAGAAAGTAGGTAGCTTTTCATATTTCTGATTTTAATAGAAATGCTTAGAACATTAATGGAATTATATTTGTCATATTCTAGACTTTGTGGATTTTGAGATATGTTCTTTAGTCCACTTATATGATGCATCGTATTTATTGATTTTACACAACAAGTCTCCTCATGTTTGCATGAAAATCACTCAGTCACAGTGAGTGAAATTTATGATGTGCTTTTGAGTTTCCAAGTACTTATTTTGAGAATTTTAGTATCTCTATTCATTAGGTAGATTAGTCTATATTTTTTCAAGTGTCTTTACATGGCTTTTGGTAGCAGGATAATACAGGCTACACATTTTGAAAGTAGCAGTTTGTATCTGTTTAGTAGAAATATGTAAAAAGCAATGGTATAAATTCTCTACAGTTCTGGTAGAACTCAACCATGAATCCTTTTGGGCTTGGGAGATTTTTCTTTTAGAGATATTTTATGACAGTGATTTTATGATTTCAGATCTATTTAACTTGTTTAATCTCTACCTGATTTAACTTTGTAGGTCATATGTGCCTGGAAAGCCACCCACACTTTGGTGTTTTGTTTTGTTTTTAAGTTTCCAAGTTAGAGGAATATAGACTTTTAAGTATATTTTTTGTTTATTTATATTTGTGCCTATGTGGTGGTTTGAATGAAAATGGCTCCCATAGACTCATAGGGAGGGTATTATTGGAGGTATGGCCTTGGAGTAGATGTCTATGGCTTGTTGGAGGAAGTGTGTCACAGGGTGTGGACTGAGATCTCAGAAGGTCAAGCTACACTTAGGGTTTCTTTTGATGCTATTGATCCACATACAGATCTCTGAGCTACTTCTCTAGCGCTGTGTCTGCCTGAATGCTGGAGTGATTCCTGCCATGACAATAATGGACTAAACTTGTTAGCCAGCCCCAATTAAATGTTTGCCTTTATAAAAGTTACCATGGTCACGGCATCTACTCACAGCAATAAAACCCTAACCAAGACACTGTTCATGTACATATTTGTGTTTGAGACCAAGCCTGTATATGTATATGTCTGTGTCTGTTTGTTTGTGTACATGTATGTGTTTACACATACCCTTTGTGTATGAAAGATCACATGAAAATCAGAAAAGGGAGTCAGATCACCTCGAACTGGAATTACAGATGATTTTGATCTACCATGTGGGTGCTTGGAACTGAACCTCTGCTGGATCAGTGCTCTCTCTTAACTACTAAATAAATTTCCCAGACTAAACTATAAGTTTTTAAGGTTTGTGTTTATGATTCTAAATTTCATTAGCATATTTTGAATGGCTTCTTATTAACATAATCTATGACTTCACTGAATTTTTGTTAGTTTTCCTATTAGTTTATTGATCCTATTTATTTTACTTTTTCTAAGAACCAACTCATTTCATTGATACCATATATTGCTTTTGTCAACATTATTTTATTATTTTGTCTTTATTTTAATTCTTTCCATTTACTGGTTTTCTGCTTGACTGATTCTTGTTTTCTCATTTTACCAAATTCATAAGGTTTACTGTTAAGATTTGATTGTTCTTTTTGTTCATTATTTGTTTTGTTTTGAGATATCTAAGTTTCAAGGTAGGTACCTATACCTATTAACTTCTTTTTTTGGATATCATTGCATTTTGTATCATTGTAGGATTTTGTATATTGTGATTTCAAGTTTTACTTGATTGTAGCAATTTTAAATTTTAATCTAGGCTTACTCCTGTCTCTTTTTATTGGGAAATTGAGACTATGATATTCTGGGTTATTATTGAAAGACATGCACCTATTTCTTTCAGTTGGTTAGTATTGGTTTGATGTTTTTCTATTTAATCATTTGTCTAACTACTGTTTTAGCATGGTTTATTATTTCCTACAGCCTCTAGTGTGTTTTTATCTTTCTCTTCTGATTAATTCCTTTCAGTATCCTTGATGACCATAAATTCCTTTACCTGCTTTGAATATGGAAAATTTTCTCTTGTTCTTCAATTATTACGAGTAGGTTTTTTGTTTGTTTGTTTGGAGGGGGTGCCGTATAGTATTATTCTCAGTTGATAGCTATAGTTGTACAGGTTTAAAAACAACATTCCAAGCACATTGACTTTTGAGAAAGCAGCTGCTATTCTAATGGAACTTTATATGTGACTTTATGTCACTCTCTTAACTTTTAATACATACCTTTTGTTATGTAATTTTCAACTACAATATGATGTAGGTAAGTTTTATTTTTGCTTTTAGTTTTCTACTCCGTGTTCTATGTGTTACACGTAGTTAAGCATCTGTAATGGCTATTCTTTGTTATCAACTTACCTTCTACACCTAGATTTAACTAAAACTCAAGTGGCTGTCTGGATACACTGGTAAGTTTTGGGTTTTTGTTGCTGTTCTTTGTTTGTTGTTTGTTTTTTTTCTTGATTGAATTATTTGACGTGGAAAGACTAAATCCAGATCTTTTCAGGTCAGAAGATCCACCTTATATCTGTATCACACCTTCTGGTGGCAGCCTACATAAATGACAAGGGAAAAGAATGCTCTTACTCTTTGCCTGTGTGCTCTCAGTATAAGTGGCAAGTTCATTCCTTCACTGGCATTTAGAGCCTATGTCTTTAAGATTCTGGCATATACTGGAGATCAGCTGAGACATCCGGCCCTGTGAATTAAACAACTAATAGATTCTTGGACTTTACTTTAGGAGATATAAATTGTTGGAATAGTTGGAAGATAACATGTAAGTCATTCATATAAATACATCTCTCTCTCTCTCTCTCTCTCTCTCTCTCTCTCTCTCTCTCTGTGTGTGTGTGTTTTCTTCGACTTTCCAGAGAGATTTTTTTCCTATCCTCTTTGATTTATTTGAACATGTTTATGGTTCTTCTTTTTAATTCCTTGTCTGGAATTTCTTCTAAGTCACTAACATTGCAGTAATTATTGTGGCATGGATAATTTTTTGAGGAGACATGTAGTATTGATTTTTCATGTTTCTTTCTTACATTTTTTATATAAAAACTTTCATATCTAGAGTTAAATAATTGGTTTATTTTAAAAAAAATAATTTAAGTCATCTTTATTATTTCAGCGGCCATATTTCCAATATTGAAGTAGGATTGGGTTGGAGTACAACCCTCTGTTGGGTTGTTGTTTGTGGCACTAGGATAAATATCCACTACTACCTAGAATGTGCAATATTGCCTGCAGTAACAATCACTATCAAAGTGTAGACTCACTATGAAAATGAAGTAACTAAAACCAATTACTCCTTAAGCACTGATCAACTTAAGCAGTAAAAAACACTGATAATATTGTTTGTACTAATATATTAAGTTGGACATGAATCGAAAAGAAAACCAGAGTAAAATGAATAATTAGTGTTGTGCTAATAGAAAGAAGGGTACATTAGCAGAAAGGAATAATGGACTAAAGATGTGTGGAAGGGGGTAAAGATATGCAGTCAAATAATGTAGAGCACTCTGATCTTTCAGAAAGCCAAGACCATACAAACCAGGCCAGGCTATACATTTGAAAGATGAAAACAAAAACCAACAAAACAAAAAAACGAGGAGAGTTTAGAAGGAGAATACAGAGCAATAGAGGACTGGAAAGGGCAGGACCACATTGACCTGATAAATTGAAATTGCAAATAAAATAAAAGGTGAACAGATATGTATATGATGGAGAGAGAGAGAGAGAGAGAGAGACAGGATATGAAACTGGATGGCTGGATTCATTCAGACTTTAACCTTTGGCTCCAAGAAGCTGCTTAGCTGCTTGCCCCTGGTGGTATATCTGTGATGAGAAATCCTGTTCTTACCACCAGTCTTTACAGATACTTGTCAGCTTGTGGGTAGTGCTTCACAAATGATTCTCTGTTGTTCGTCACACCTCTGAGCTATCTTTAAAGAAGCAGGTTTTGATTCTTGAATATATGTCCATGTGTCTCTTTCCAATGTCTAGTGTATTGTTTAAAGCCCATGTGAATGTTCTCCATAATCTGGCTCCCACAAAAATTTTCAAGTTGATAAACATTGCACAGTTTTTATTCAAATCATTTTCCTCAAATATAGCATCATTCTACTGGCTAGGTTTTAGTATTTATTCTGGTAACAATTGGTCTGCATTTCTTAAGAGTAAGGTTCATGGAGGAATTGGTTTGATACTCTGCCTATAAAGTAGAGGTCTTTTTGAAATGGCATCTCTCTGCGACTCTGGCAAGTGTCAAAGGTTGAACATAAAATTCCAAGCACCCAGCATTTATAAGGTGGGATCTTCTTATCATTTCATGTTGCCACTCTGGATTGGCCTTTTTCAGTTCTTTAGAATGTTATTGCTCTTAATCACAGTAGGTACAATGCATATTTTCTAAACCTCTTAGAATTCTGGAATCAGCAGTAGGTAATCCCTTCAGGATGGACTCTATACTTTCATGATTTGTAAATTTATGTGTTTTACTTTCATAACTATGGTAGAAATATTCAGGTGTCATCAACTCCTGACAGCTGGTTTTCATCTTTCTCCAGATTACTCCCTGGAGACTCTAGGAAACTATGCCTGAGTATTATTTGTCATCTTCCCAATTCGTGTAAGAAAAGATCCCAAGCTTCTACCAGTTCATGCTATCTTGCTGACCTAGTTTACTTTCACATTGAAAGTACATATGTAGATTTGGAGATAGATAGGTACAACTCATGTGTCTGTATGTGAGCATTAAATACAAATGGTTAGGGTACTGTTGGAAACATTTCCAATTGCCATGAAGACATACGACTGTGTGGAACCATTTTCAAGTTGATAGGGAAATGTGCTGTACTGAAGTTGTATATGTCAGCATGTTTTCAGATTACTCACACCAGCTCTTAAGAGTTTTAATGTTATACCTCCCCAGTCAGTGTGGAAATCTGGGCGTTTTGTGGATTTCCCATTTTAGAGGGTTCTGATAATGATTCTCTTTTTTAGTCTCACTTAAAAAATAATGTTATATATAGCCCCACATTTTTACCATTGCTCTGGAGCTGTACCTATGGACTTTGGCACACAGAAAAATGGATTGTGGGTTTGAGGAGCATGGAAATGATGTATTTTGGATGGATGTAGGTAAAGCATAGAAAGAAGCAAAAAAACAAAAAAAGAAAATTAAAATAAGATAATAGAGAAACAGAATACCAACATGACCATTTGGAATTTTTTTCCTTTTTGGCCTGAGTTTCCCCAAATTTCAGCCATGCCCCCAAGACATCTGTGAATACAAAGTAGGAAAGACTCTAGACTTGTCTTAGAGTTTCTATTGTGATAAAGCAACATGCCCAAAAGTAAAATGAGAAAATAGTTTATTACAGTTTAAAACTCATAGTCAATCATGGGGAGAAATCAGTCAGAAACTCACATCAGCAATCTAGAGTCAGGAACTGATACAGAGGCCAAGGAGGGACTTGCTGAGTTTCTCCTCATGGCTTGCTCAGTCTGCCTTCTTCTGGTAAACCAGCCCAGGAGGAGAACAACTCACAGTAAACTGGAGCCTCCTACATCAATCTTCATTCAAGGAAATGTACCACAGGTTTGCCTACAGGATGATTTGGTTGGGAAAGTTTCTCTAATAAGATTCTCTCTTCCAAAATTACTGTCATTTGTGTCAGGTTGATATACAACTAGCCAGCACAAGACTCTAAAATCTTTTAGAACTAAAGACTAGTTCCAACATTGAGAAAAGTAGGAATACCTAAGTCATAGCCAGACTAGTACTGCACCTGACGCATTGCAGATAGTCAGTAATCAAAGCATTTCCCATTGCTTTCAATGAAAATTTAATTTTTTAAAGTTTGTACTCAAGGCTTCTCTGAAACTTAAGTCAATTTTCTCTTCCTGCATCATTTGTACTGATATCAGATATAATTTCACCACACTACCATAATAATTCCAATTCTATTCATTAACTGATTATCCTAAAAACAGTACTTTGCTCAGCCTGCCCTTTTCCATATTTATCTCTACCAATCCTTAAACCTTGCTTAGCAGTCAAGGGCTTATAAAGTCCTTATTTAGATAATTATTGAATGTTTTCAAATATGCTACTTCTCTGTCTTTTCTCTGAATATCCAAAGTCCTTATACACTACTCATCGTCTTGGTGTTGCTTTCTATTATTGACAATTACTCCTCCAATAGGATAGGTGTTTAAGTCCCTATAAAGAGATGGAGAATCAGATAGGCTTATGTTTCTGACAAATGTCCTTATAGCCAAGTCCACCATTGGGTCTTTCTAGGACATGGATAAACAGAATATACTTGAATGTAACCAGTAGTTGAAAATACATATTGCTACTACCCAGCTTTTTATCATGAACATTGTTTTCCCCTGTCACAGTCTTTCTAGAGTTCTGAAGTGCTTTAACCAGCACATGGAGGGAACAGATCTGAAGTGGTTTCATGTGCCCTCAGTTCAATAAGGGATTTCTGAGATAAGAAGAGGTACTTAGATTTAAGATACTAGTCTGTTTCCAAGTAGAAAATAAGCAGTAAGAGGACTCTAAATTGAAGTTAATGACCCTCATGACAAATCATCCTTTTCACTGTCTCCTCTATGCTCATCATGGTCTACCAATGGTGCCTTTTGTTATATTTCTATTGGAGCTCTTCGTGTGCAGGCCGTTTTATTCATATCTAATACAATGCTTAATGAATACTAGATGTAAATTATTTACAAAACAGGTTCAATGAATAAATTAATGTGATGCCCTATAGCATGTTCTTAGGTAGCTAATTCGGTGTTTTGCATCACTGTACACTCTAACTCCAAGCCAATATATACCCCAGTCCAGACATACCATGCCTCTGGATTCATATACATAACTTAGTCTTTCATCTTGCTAATCCCTTTCAATATGACCATTTCCAAATCTGCTCCATTTTTCCCTTTCATTATAGGCTAGATGAATTTGTCATTGCTTTTCTATGCTTTTATACCCTTCACTTAAGACTACATGAATTCTATGTTCTTTCAATGTCACATTTAAATCTTATTTCATCCAGAAAAGTTTTGTCTGGTTTGTTTAGTCTTCCTGCACTCAACACTCATCATTATACAGTAATACCTGGTTATATTTACTTCAGATACTCTTTGTGAGGTAATTTTATACCAAAGTTTCTCTGTTAAACACTGGAGTAAGTAACTATATTTTATTTTTTAATTAATGTATAATTTTAACAAGAGAGATTAGTATATTTTATTTCAATTTTATATGACAAGAAATATTATCATAGAGTAGCTAAAAACCATTTTGTTAGTTGTGCATTCTATAGTACTGACTTATACACAGTTTCTTTCACCAGTCTTTAGATTATTTAGAAATTACCCAATACAAGAATTCAGTGTTAAAACAGTTATGTGCTGTGTAAAAGTTATGTACAAAAATATCCAAGATTAAGTTTCTTAGAAGCATGGAATAAATTTTACCCAGTGTCTTTCATTTCCATTCCATAAGGGTCTAATGACTTGACATCCCCTCTGTAGTCTTGGAAAACGCCTATGAATTATTCAGTGGATATAGACAGCC
Organism: Rhynchomys soricoides; assembly: GCA_019843965.1. Classification (NCBI taxonomy): domain Eukaryota; kingdom Metazoa; phylum Chordata; class Mammalia; order Rodentia; family Muridae; genus Rhynchomys; species Rhynchomys soricoides. Next base: position 3,847,830 of record JADRCH010007604.1, on the reverse strand, counting down.
AAGTGGTGTTTAAGTTCATATTCCAAAATAAATCAGGTCTTAATCATTCTAACATATGGGCATATCCACAGCATTCAGAATCACTTGAACTTTCAACCTCTATTCCTAGTTCATAGTCATGAAACCAGTCTCAGAAGCTTGTTCTTTCAATTTTAAAAGATCACATAGGTCCTTCACTGTTCTCATCTGTTCACCCATTGGTTACAGCTGGAAATTAAATCTTTCTAATTTTTACTGTAGAAAATAGCCATAGTTTCCTTCTTCATTGGTATCTTTGCTCCTCATTATTATTTCTGAAGCACTAATTGTTCTTATCATCACACACCTTAATCTTTCTCAACAAATCATGCCATTTTTATATTAAAATGTTATAATAATGCATTGTCTACAGAATGAAATATCATGTACAAAGCATGGTTTTCAAAGGCTTTTATAATTTGGCCCAGGTCTCCTTGTCTAGACTTCCTAGTTCACATCTTGAAAGCATACATTTTGCTGTGATATGTTTATGACTTGGCAATTTTGACATTATAATGTCCCCTTTACCATTTCCATCAGTTAGAGCCTGTTCCATTAATGAAGGTCTATCCATTAATGAAGGTCTAAATTAAGTGTCACCTTCTAGAATTAGAGACTATTAAACAATACAGAGACCCCAACTCTCCATCTATGGGATGGTGGGAGAATAAAGAGCATTTCTTTTAATGCTTCTCTATATAAAGGATCATAATTTTCCTTGTTTTAAATCATTCCTATTTCTCTGTCTTTTGTAATATAGGGTAGGGACTGTGTCTAACTAAGCATTACATCTTCCTATTTACTTTCAATCTTAAACACTGCAGAGAATAGGCAATAAGCGAACAGTGATAACATTAAAATGATTTACGAAGAAGCAATGGGAGTATCTAGTTCATCTGTTTAATGAAGAGAAAAAATTGATAAAAAGGTAGGAAAGAGTTAACATAAAATTCATATATGTACACACACACACATATACATATTAACTTACATATTACTTAACATTGATTTAATTTGTCAAGAAAGAGGGAATGTTACCTGAAGTGGTGATGTGTGGAGGTCCTTGTACATTTATTGTGATGTTGTATATTGATTGTTAATTGTTTTTGTTGATAAGCACCAAGAAAATTAGTATGGAGCACCTCTACGGTAGAAAATTTCCTGAATGCATTAACTAAGGGGGAACACTCACCATGAGTATGCATAGTTCCATCCAGTAAGCAGGGAGTTGTGACAGAGTAAAAGAGGGAAAATCAGGAGCATTCTCTCTGCTTCCAGTCTGCAGTGAGATAAGCTAATAAGTTCCTCCACATCTGTTTTCCATAATTTTTATCCTCATCACCATTGTCTTAGTCAGAGTTTCAATTCCTGCACAAACATCATGACCAAGAAGAAAGTTGGGGATGAAAGGGTTTATTCAGCTTACATTTCCACACTGATGTTCATCACTGATGTTCAGGAAGTCAGGACTGGAACTCAAGCAAGGCAAGAACTTGAAAGCAGGAGCTGATGCAGAGGCCATGGAGGAATGTTACTTACTGGCTTACTTTCCTTGGCTTGCTCAGCTTGCTCTCTTATAGAACCCAAGACTACCAGCCCAAGGAAGGTACCACCCACAAGGGGCCCTCCCCTCTTGATCACTTATCTCATGGAGGCATTTCCTCAAGGGAGGCTCCTTTCTCTGTGAGAACTCCAGTTTGTGTCAAGTTGACACACAAAACAAGCCAGTACAACCACCCAGAAATACTGGACCTAGTCAACAATTGATTGAAACATCTGTAACTATAAGCCAAAATAAAAATGTCAACCTTTTAAGTTGTTTATGGAACATATTTTGCTGTTTTGACAAAAAGCCTAATTCATTTACTCTATGTAAGTTACTACTCTAGTAAAAGTTAGAAACAATCAAATAGCCTATTAAAATTTCAACAACTTGTCCTAAGGACAAGGAGCAAATTCTTTAATTCTTGGTTACAATGAAATGTTGGATTTGAGCTATGACTTGTTCCTTTTTCTTGTCTCCAGCTTAGTATGATCAAAGTTCTGTACTGGACAACAGCTGCCAAAATATATGTCTCCTTTATCCAAGACTTCAATGTTCAAACGTAACATCTTCTCAGATGAAATACAAATGCAGTATTTTTGACCCATTTAACATGTGTGTTTCAGAAAGTGTAATACAGATTAAAGTTGTGAGATTTACAACCACTCAAACCTGTACAAATACTACAAGATATATCCCAGTCAAGGGCAAAGGACAAACACTAAGTCCTGATCTTCATTACAAATACATTTCTAAGAAAGAGATTCCAAGGCAGAAGAGGTAGGCGTACATGATTAATGGTTATCACCCTGCTTAGCATTCTGCTTATAAAGCAAGTGTCTCTCCAGGATAAAGACACATCCTTCCTTTTGATCTGGAACAATGATACAAGATTTTATATATTGAGGGAAAGGCAATATACAAGACTAGTAGTTAAACAACCCCCTCAAATATAACTTTCTTTGAAAATAAGGAGTTAGGTAATAAGCAATGGAAATAAATCTGGTAGCCCAATACGAAAAATAGCTTAAGTCTTAGAGATTAGTAAGATTAACAACAAGAGCCAGGAAATTGCATGGCTAAAGACAATCTCCAACCTGGGTTTTACAGAGGGTCCCAGAGTCTGGCCTAAAACACTAACCCTACAAAGAAGTCCACATTTAATTGCATCACAGCAGAGCAATTTATTTTCCAGAGCATTGTTGAAAACAATATTGCAATCATCTGGCAATCACTGAACGTTAATACCTGGGTATGATACCATCAGAGCAGACAGATGAAAGAAAGAGATCAGGAAAAGAGACAGAAATATTCTTGCTAAAGCCACTGTCATCTCAGAATGACTGTGCAGTATCAAAGCCTGCACTCACTGAACGGAAATATCAGAGGCTGCTTGTTGAGGTGGAAATTTACTTCATTGAAATAGTATAGTCCATTCGAAAAAACAAACAAATAATCAGAGAACAATTTCTACTTTTAGTTACAAAGTTTACATAACAGATTATCAAAAACATTCAATTTAAAAAAATACCCAACATGTAAGATATATAAACATCCACAGGGGAAAAAACAGGCAATGGAAACTTCCTTTTGAGAAGCAGTATGTTTGAACTTGAATTTAAGAGTTAGCAAGTTTGAATCAGTTATTTTAAGTACATCAGAGTAACCAAAGAAAACATGCTTGATTAAGTTAAAAAGGTTTAAGTACAGTGTTTCAAAGTATGGCATATCAATAAAATAGAAATAATAAAGTGTAAGTTCTACAGCAAAAGTACAATGAACCGTGAAAAGTCACTAGAGATGCCTGGCAAATTTGCACTAAAGAACTAACTTAAAGATAAGTCAATGGAAGTTATACAATTTCTATCAGGAAGAAAAATAATGATGCTAAATGAACAGAATTATAACTAAACGTATTATAGTCTAACTATTGAATGAAAAGAAAGAGAAAGAGAGGGTGTGGGAGGGAGAGAGTTTGCATATTCAAAGCTACACAACAAAGATAGTTTCCAAATCACAAAAGAACTTGCTGTAAGATATCTAAATCAGAAATGAAGTCCAGAAAGTAGAGGGACAGCATATTAAGCTGTTATAACTTGTTAACTAAGAATCTTATGTGTGTCTAAACAATATTTTAAATGAAAAAATATTAAAAACACATAAATATCTGCTAAATATTAAAAGTCTTATAAGGGCATACTATAGCAATTGATTGCTAACAGGTCTTTAGTAAAAGAAACAATAAATTTAACAAAATGAATTCAAAAGTTTTACTTTGAAGACTAGAAATCATTCTTGAAAAAATTAAATGAAATATAAATAAAATGAAAGCTGTTTTGTGAATCTCATGTTCATAACTTAAAAGACAACATGTTAAGATGTTAATGTTCTTCACAATAGCTACATATTCAGTGAAACCCTTACCAAACATCAGGCTAGCTATTTTGCCCCAAGTGGACAAGCTGAACCCAGCTTTTACATGAAAATCTGAGGAATCATAAGATCAAAGTCATTACTGAACAAGGAAAAGATCTGATCCACAAATGCCTACTTTAGTTTACTACAAAGTTTCAGCAATCAAGGTGGTGAGATAATGGTATACAAATATAGATATCAGTAGAACAAAATGGAGAGTTGAGAAATTACATTTTATATTTATAATGAACTGATTTTCAAAAAGGATTCCAAGAGCATGTAATGGAGGAAGAAATAATATTTTCAACAAATGGTTTTGGACTGACAGGATAAATCACATGCAGAAAAAAGAAAGTAGGACCCATATTTCATAACATATTCAGCAACTCACTTATAAAAGGTCAAAATCTCAAATGTCTAAAACTGAAGCTTTTATTTTAAAAAGATTGGAATACATCTTCATGATATTGTATTAAATGATGGTTTCTTAGATGTAGCACTAAAACCTTTAATAGCAAAAGGAAAATAAATACATGTAATATAATAAAAAGTAAATTATCTTGTGTTTCAAATTATCAAGAAAGTAGACAGAAAAGCTCAGAAGAGAATCTATTCATAAATCATATACACAGAAAATAATGTGGATTCACATTACATAAATAAGACATAAAACTCAATAATTTAAAAATAAAAAATTACAATGAGCCAAATATTTGAATAGAAACTTCTCCAACAAACATATACAAATTGTTGCTTGTTACATGAAAAGATATTGAATAACATTTGTGGCTGCAGAACTGCAAATGAATACCAAAATGAGATCTTAATTCATACCCATTATAATAGCTGTAAGACTATATCATATATGTATTTATAGGAAGAAATGCAAAAACGGAGAAAATGAACTTACTGTGTGAAAGAATACTATACTCAACATCTCAAGAAGAAAATTAAGTACCTAGAATTGGGTGAAGATTTAATATCCAGAATATAAAAGTAGAATTTAAAAAGCAAACAAACACTACAGAGCAAATACCTTAATTGGCAAATGAGTAAATGAGCTGAACATCCTTCTTCAAACACAGGAAAACAAATGGTCAAAATCTAAATGAACAATGTTCAAGACTTTTAAATATCAGACATGTATACATCAATGCTACATTGGGAATGAAGTGGGGTACTACTGGCCTGCAATCCTAGTACAGGCTGAGCAAGACAATAGGGTCATGAGTTGAAGGACAGCCTGCACAATATAACAAGACTCTACCTCAAAACAAACAAACTACATTTATATTTCATTTCATACTAGTCAGAAGGATTATAATTAAGAAAATAGATAATGTTGAATGTTGATGAGGATGTGGGGTATTTTTTAAAATGCTGTAAAATTCTGGTAAGAATGTAAACTATTCCAGTCATTAGAATTCAGTATGGCCTTTCCACAAACTAGCAAAATACAGAACTATAATGTAATCCATCTGTATGACATCTTGGTGTATACCCAAAGAATGAAAGTCAATGCAAAATGTAACACATGTTATTATAGCACTGTTTACAATATCTAAGTTATGGGATTATCTTCTGTGCCCATCAACAGATGAATGAATAAGTAAAATGTGGAGGGGTGAAATGATAACTCAGCAGTTAAGAACACTTCATTTTCTTCTAGAGGACTGGGGTTCTCCTCTTAGCACTCACATTAGCTAGTCATAACTCCATCTCTAGGGAATCTAATTTTGTCTTCTGGCTTCTGGAAGAATCAGCATTCATGTACACACACACACACACACACACAAACACAAACACACACACTAACATATATACTTGAAAAAGAAAATGTAACATATTTATAATGGAGTTCTATACAGCCATAAAAAAATGAAATTTTGTCATCTGTAAGATATTCAATAGAAATGGAGAGTAGCCTGTAAGGTGAAATAATCCACACTCAGGAAAACAAGCATATTATTAGTATTGTCTTGTTAACGTACTAAAATACCTAGAAAGGTAACTTAAGAGATCAAGGGTTTGCTTTGGCTCATAGTTCTCAACAGTTTACAGTACAGTCTTTTATAGTGAGGAATTCACAGTGAAAGAAGTATGAAGCAGCAGCTTATATTTGTATCTGTGCTCAAGAAGCAGATAAAATGAGTATGTGTGCTTATCTATCTTACCTTTTTCTTCTTACACAGTCCTGGACCATTGCCTATGGAATGGTATCACTCATATTTTATGTGGGTCATCATCACATCTCAATTATCACAATATAAAAAAATCCCTTGTGGTCATACCCATAAATTTTTGTCTGGATCCTAGTGGTTCTAGATTCCATCACACTGAAAATCAATGTTAACCATCACATCAAGTGTTGTATATTTTCTCTCACATGGAATGTACAGGAATAATAAAAACATAATAGTAAGGTTGTGGGGTGGAAACTATTAGGGACATAGGAAGAGATAGATAGGAAGGGGATGAAGGGTAAGAGACGGTGCGAGCAATGTACATTACATATGAAAATATCACAATGAAACCCATTCATTTGTTAAATTAACATATTCAAATTAAAAAGGAAAACATTACTGGCTGGAGATATGGTCCACTGATTAAGAGATCTTACCTTTTTCCAGAGGACCTGAGTTTGGTTTCCTGGACCCACATGATGGCTTACAATCTGTATAACTTCCAGTTCCAGGGGATCCAATGTTGTCTTTGGTCCTTCAAGGGCACCACATGTACATTTGGTGCACATACATATATGTAAGCACAACACATATATGCATAAAATAATCTTTTTATAAAGAAAACCACTATACTATATAAAACAAGACCATAGAACATCTATAATTGTATTCATATAAAATAACCCGTATATGCAAAAAATACATCAGCTACTTTTCAAGACTAAAGAAGAATCCTTAGGTACAATAGAACGAAATGGGTACTACGTTTCTTTTTTGTGGTCATAAAAAGATTCTAGAATGTATTTCAGTGATGGTTGTACAAATTTGTGGATACTACATAATCAATTGATTGTGAAGTTTATGTAGGTATATTATATGACTATATCTTAAGACACCATTAGAAAATAACAAAGGGAGACTTTACTGAGAACTAGAATTGAAGGTGGAAACTGAAAAACTAGATATGTCATGGCTAGAGCCGAAGGAACAGTTTCTGATGGTATGAAGCAAGTTTTAGAACAGCCTCTATAGAGACAGAATTTTAGTTACAAGACAGCTATTTATACTTCATATGCAGTAAGCATGATATAATAAAAGTGCTGTTTAGATTAATCTGACTTGGTTGAGCCGTAACTATTGCTGTCCAGGGATGCAGAGAGGAGGGAAGTCAGATGGATGAGTTAGTAAGTAGGCTGTTAAAAAGAGTCTGACGACTTTGGGAAGATGTTAGGATAAGTATAAAAGCTGTTTTGTGGCAGGAATCATTAACAAGGTTAGGGAATTTGATGGGGGGAGCGTACAAATATTTCCAAGTCAATAAACAACTAAAAGAAATGTAAAGTGCTGGCTTGCTGTTTTATCTCTGCGGCAAGCTACATTTACTTACTGACAGAAAAACACACAAATTACAGAACAATCTCACATAACCTCAATACACCAGAACTTCCAAATGGACAACTTATGACAAACAAATCCATAAAAGGGAAACGGGCATGTTTAACATTATGTTGTCTCTTAGAAAATTTATCTTGAGGCATCATGAGAATGTGGGGAATCATACAGTATAGGGGGTGGCTTGGCTTTTCCACTAATATTTCCATCTGAAGCACAGTACTTGCATATATATATATAAAATGAAAAAAAACAAACAGGCTAATTTTGGTTTAAAGCTTTTAAAATCAACACCACCGGATAAGATTAGGTACCAGATATGCCCCTGTGTTCAACGAAGAAAACCCTTTTAACAAAAGGGTTTAACCTTTTAACAAAATGATTTTAACAAAATCATTTTGTTGGGCCAGGGTTGTGCCTTAGAGAGAAGTTTAGGTTGTGGTGGACTGGAAGATAAAGGCAGAAATTTTCCTGTATTTGAACATAGATTCTGGGATACAGTGGCTTGGAAAACTGCCTGCCATAATAGAGCATTCAAAAGTGGCACTCCGTGGGCAGCAAAAGAAGCCACGGAGCCCTCAGCCTCTCTCTCCTCCCCGCTGCGCGCCCCTTCTCTGAACCAATAGTTTGCAGCTCCTCCCACTCCTCCTTCTCTGTGGAATCCTATAAATCTGTTACCAGGAGGGCTTTGATCTGTGGGAAGAGCTTGACAGCTCTGGAGCTTGTGCTCTCTTTCTTCAGCCCTTGATTGGCTGGCTTGAGCTAACTCTCCGTGAGCCACACGTGCAGCCGCTGCATTCCTTAGCTGGAAGATTTCGGAAGAATACCAACCTGTGCAACTTTAGAAGCAAGCTGAAGATACAACTCAAATCCTGGACACTTAATGAAAGAGAGAGCTGTGTCTTGGCTGTACCAAAGCCTGACAGAGTAAAGAAGAAGATTTCTGCAAGGTTAAAGATACTGTTGCCTACCTAGGAGAGGAACAAGGAGTAGGAAAGGAAGGTGGAGTTGTGTGATGTGCAGGCAGCAGGGGAATGAGTGAAAGTAATCATTTCAAAGCCATTGTAGGGTTAAAGCAAGTTAGATTATCATATCCAAATGGCTGCCTTCTAGGTCTAGAATTCACTGTTCACCCTCTGTTGAGCTTGTTGGAGGTTATCCCATTGTTGGTTGAGGGGCTCATGAAGTCTAAAAGCATTGTGGGCCTGTTGGAGTCTGATCAGTGGCTCTCAGAGGTCGACTAAGGAAAGGACATTGAAATTTAGCAAAATAGAGGAATAGTTGGTATTGTTTTTAAAGTGCTTGGCCTTTCTTCCAGTGTGCAACAGATTGTATAAGCCCCTTTAAAGAGGAAATGCTGAGTCAAATGAAGGTGCTGGCTGCTTTATGATTAAGAGAACTTTGATAAAGGTGTGAGAAGATAAGGAATCTTTCAGTATTGTCCAGGAGTAAATTTTAGCTGTAGGAGAGATGCAAGAACATACTCTTTGGCTACTTAGATAAATTTGGTGTCCAAATTTGGAAAAAGATTTTCTCCTGCCCCTGCATTTAGTGAATTGACCTTGTGCAGAAAACAGCATAGTGTTTCTAGACTGGTCACAAAAGGAAACTCTAGATGCTGCAAAGATGAGCTTGCTTCTACCCTGCTTTGGGTAAACATCTTTTTTGGGGGGGTAAATATTCATATACAAAAGGAAACATTTTTATTATCTCTTGGTAAAAGTTAGGGTGAGGAAAAATTATGAGGTGTTCCCATTCTGAAATTTTTCATTTTATTAAAAGCCAGGAATAACTGGGAGAGGAGGTCTATCACACAAACTCATAGAAAGATGAGGAATGGGGCTCTCCTGAAGTCTCTAAAGGAAATCAAGTATATTCTAGAAAGATTTAAGAAAATCTTTATCTTTGGGGGCAGATATTCAATGATTTTGAGGATGGAGTTACTCCCGAACTCTTTGGTAGGACATATGTTGTGAAAGAAAAACAAAATGGGATTTTTTGCACTACCTGAAAGAAAAACTGAGCTTTATAGAGATCAGGAGAGTTTGCACATTACTGCGTGAAAATCATGTGTGAAAAGATTAAGGGCACCTCTGTTCTACGCAGAGAGACTCAGTGAGTCATTACATCTAAGAGCTCTCTTATTGCGTATATATTCCTTCGAGAAAATTCAGAAGAGATCATGGAGGAAATGAGGAATCCAATCTGTGAATTAAAAGAGTAGTGTAAGGCTATTTTCTCTACCTGAACACACACACACACACACACACACACAGAGAGAGAGAGAGAGAGAGAGAGAGAGAGAGAGAGAGAGAGAGAGAATAATGAGGGCAGAAAAGAATTTTCTAGAAATAAATTAACTGAACTCCTGTTTCTGTCTTCTCATCTTCCTCGTATTTTCCCCTCTGCTTTCTTTCTCCTAAGGGGGAAAAATGGATCCTTAAGAAATATTCATCACTCTGGTTTTGCAAACGCTCATGCATAGTTCTTATATCACATAGGTTGTTTGGCACCACCACCGTAAGTACACTCTAGAGATGCCTTTCCCCTGTTTATCTTTTCCTTTCACCTGCCACCTTCCGCCTCCAAATTCCAAGCCTCTGTGGTTCGGAAAGCTCCATCGTGTTTGCTTGGTTATGGCTCCATGCAGGGTTTTTGTTTTTTGTTTTTTGTTTTTTATCTGACCTGACGACCAAGTTATCTTGGGGAGGTGGGTAGCAGGAAATTCGGGCTGAAAGAACTTGAGTAGAGAGGTGTATGTTAATTACATTCTGGTTGATGAACTGAAATGGGAGTATTTAGATGAGTGAGGTTTAAAAAAAAAAAAAAGAGTAATGTACCCCATCCACAGCAACCAACCCCCAAATTCAGATGGATCATCTGGTTTAGCCCCCAAAGAGTAATAGGAAAGACTAGAGCCTCAGTTACACAGTGGAGTGTGGAAAAAATTAACTAGCTCTGATTTACTGCAGAGGCCACCTGTGCCCCCCCCAGTCCCCCCACCCCGTGTGTTGCGGACCTAGACAGCATCTCGTGGTACAGGCAAAGTCTCGCGCAAAGCTCTGCCAGCCCTCGCGGGGCCCCGCCCCCTATTGCTGAGGGTCACTACCCAGTCCCACTGACGCGGGGGAGTGCGCACGACTCTGCCTGCGGCAGTTGGCTGTGGTGCGCAGAGCCAGAAGCACCTCTGGCTCTGAAGTGGGCACGGACCTGGACGGACAGGCGGCTAGTCCGCTAGTCCGCTAGTCCGTCTTCATCTCTCCTCTGCCTGACCAGCAGACTGAGGCTGGTAGACTCCTGGCTTTCCAGTCCGTCTCCGGATTCTAAGGTAAGTCTCTGACATTCACAGGAAAGGCTGGAGGTGTGTGGGGGTGAGCTGCTGTCCCTGCGACTGACAATAGGTAAACAGGGAAATGGGCAGATCAAGTCAGACTGCCCATGAAATGGAAAGGTTGTGGGACATGGCAGTCCCAAATCCACCAGGCGCCCACACCCCCGAGTCCTCATCAGTATTTTTTTCAGGATGCATTTCTTCCACAGGTTATCTGCAAGCGCAAAATACCAAATTCTTAAGCTCTGGGTGAGTCCCTAGAAATTCCCTCCTGTTTTCTCTGTTCCTATCATCAGGGATCCTGGCACTCCTGAAAAGTGAGGATATCTGCTCCAAAGCCTGTTTGAAAGCGCTCCTTTCTATTTACTACATCCTATCCCATTCTAGGGCTTCTGGGTGTTTTAGCCCCCACACTGTCGTACTTCTACAATGAAAAAAACGCTGTTTTTTGTTGTTGTTATTGTTGTTGTTGTTGTTACTGTGGTGGTGGTGGTGGTGGAGGAGGAGGAGGGGGTGATGGTAGTGGTGATTTCTTGCGCATCAAAGTACACACAAACTGTAAGCTTGACCTCACGACTTGGAAAGCCAGCTGCCAGTTTTAGAGATGCAGGGTAAGCATTCCCTTCCCAGACCCCTCACCCTCCTCCCTATCACGCTCTCCAGGGAGAAGGTGGGCTGCAAAGGGCTGGCGTCAGGGCTACGTCGTCTCTTCCCACAGGAACCCTTCCCCGCTGGAATCATTTGCTTCATAACTGGGGAGGGGGCCCCAGCCTGGGGTAGAGAGGAGTCAGTGTTCGTCATCCTTTCTACCAGCAAGACAATAAAGAACAAATCTCTGTAATTAGAACTCTAGGATCTCAGTCTCCAGGGTATTGCTCGAGGTTGAGGGGTGGTCACCAATAGCAACCACCCTCGCGAGGCTGAGGTCTCAAGATGACGTGGCTCCTTAAAGCACCGCCCTCCTGAAATTTGGGGAAGGGGCTATAAATGAAATTACATATTCCTCTCCACTGCCCCCTTCTGACCGTTTGTCTAAAGAGAAGTCTTGCTGGAGAGAAGTAGTTTCGAGGTTTTAAATCACTTCCCCACTTGATGGTTTAGAAAATTCCAGAAAGGGCTTGGAGCTCCCTCCCCCGCCCCTCATATTCCCTTGCAACAAAGGGAGGGGCATAAGCTCAAACCTTAAGGCTCAAACCCTGGCTTGTTTAGATGCTATGTTTTGGCACCTCTTGCTCAGAGCCACACATCACAGCCTGACTGCCCCCAGTCAGAAGAGAAATTTAGGAATTCTGTGTGGTCAAAAGGGATCCCAAACCTTAGCATAAGGTTGTCCTCAACTTGTGCTCCTTTTGCTTTAGCATCATCAGTTGGGAATAACAAGGGGGGGGCACTCTGATTAAAATAGTTGTGATATAATTGTGGAGTGTTTAGTATGAAACCCAGTTTTTTAAGCATCCTATGTGTCACTCAGCTACATCCAAAATTTTCCATGGTAGATTTTGTGGTGTGGAGAAGGAGCCAGGAGATTGGATGCGCCCAGAGTAGGGGGATGGTGGAGAGGTGGGGAGGGAGAGTGGGAGTGGGTGGGGGTGCACTCTCATATAGGCAAAAGGAAGAGGGAAGGGCAGATGTGGGATGGGGGTTGATGGAGGGGTAACCAGGAAGTGGAATATCATTTGAGATGTAAATGAATGGAATGATTAATTAAAAAAAAAAAAAGAGGTGGGAAGAAGAGAGAAAAACAAGAGAAATCTGTGACTCCTCCCCAGTATTACCAATACCACAAACAGCACTACATTATTTACTCCACACAAACATATGCCAGATGCATTGAACAAAACATACCATACAAGTGCATGTACAGCAGAGAAACTTACCACATAATTACGAAGCATGCAAATATACCACCTAATACACACTCGGGTCTTGTTTAGAAAATGCACACTGTACAAGTCTGCATCATGGCAATATAATCATGCTACATATGAGTTTATATAAGCAACAGAACATAACTTTCTAAGTTAAATCAGTCATACAAACAGATATACACAAATATCCATATATAAGCCCCATGGACGTGAACTAACAACAAACCACACATACACACACACACACACACACACACACACTCATTCACTCAGGAGAAATGACATTTTTTTCCCTTTAACCAGAACTTATTTGCTTAAAAGCAACAGTGAAAGTGGATGCAAACAAAAGGAAAAACGGAGAATTTTCTATCATGAAGAAATTGTTTGAATAGTATAAATGTTCATTCATGCATACTCATTTAATCTTCATAACCAGATTATGAAGTATATAGCCTCTCCATTAGATAGTTAGAGAAACTAAGGAAAAATAACTTTCAGGTATGTAGTTGTATTTTTGGTTGACACAATGATTATGCATATTTGTGGTATACATTATTATATTTTGACAAATGTATGTAGTGCAAAAGTATTGGACTGTGTGGCATTGGCATAAATTACATCTCGCAAATTTACCATTTCTTTATGTTGAAAACATATTGAGGGTCTTTTTAAAATTTAGAAATATGCAATTAACTGTTTTTCAGCCATAGTTATTTGCACAGTAATACTGCTATTTAGTGACAGGGCAGTACAGAAACGGAAACAAAAGTCTTGCTTTTAAGTTTCCAGTCTCTGACATCCTACCCTTTCACATATGTGCAAACATAAACATTACTTCCTTTATTAAATAGGTGATAGCCTCTGCACTTAGAGACTACCCATCTATTTAGAAGCCCGTTTCTTCTGGCTTGATCATTTTATTTATGTAAAATTCTCCACAGAGCAAGGTAGAAAGGTCAGACTTCCATAACCCTACAACTCTATGGAAATAATCCTAACCTGCTAGACCTCTATAACCCAAATCTGACTAGGCATTAATTACTAAACAATTAATTAATGGAATATGTATTAGAAGGCAGTGGCTGTTTTAGGCAATATTTATATAATATCATGGTAAGAATACAGACTGGTGCAGGCCTGCTAGCTTCTATTTAAAACAAACAAACAAACAAACAAAGTGAAGACCTGGCTCCTGGGTTGTTTGTTCTATACAGTGTTAATGTGTTTGATCCTTCCCATTTTAGGTGGAACCAGGAGTTTCTGTTTGCAAGGATTTGGAAAAGGACTTCAGTGTCTATATCCTTTATGGTCCCTTGAGACCTGTCTAATTTTCCCCAAACAAAAATGAACACTTCCTTCAAGGGAGCATCTCCTTTCCTGTTACAAATGGAAAATGCCATTGATTGGCTCGGAGAAAATGTCAGTTGGGTTCCATCAATCGAGGATCAAAGCTGCAATCACACAACCCAGAATGGAACCAATACCTCCAGTGCAGAATGGGGAGGGCCGAGAGGAGCGGTCACGAAATGGCTAGGGGGCAATCCCCACATCATGGCAAAGATCGTGCTGTCTTTTGCATATGCTGTCATCATAATGATATCTCTCTTTGGCAACTCCCTGGTATGCCAAGTTTTTGTCAAGCACAAGGAAATCAAGAAATCAACAGGCCTTCTCATCTTCAATCTGGCAATATCTGACATTTTGATAATCCTGCTCAACAGTCCTTTTGCTCTGGTGAGTGATTTATATAGAGTTGGTATCAGCACTTAAGAATGAAGTGACTCCATTTTAGGGGTGGGTGATAGAACTTAGAAAACAAACAGGAATATCTGTACCTGGGGCCTCCATTCTAGACTCTAGCTTCTCTGTAACGCTTAAGGGCAATATTTTAACAATCTATTCTCCTTTCCCCTTTTCTTGTTTTCTTACCCTAGGCTCGTTTCCTGAGTGGACAGTGGGTTTTTGGTAGGATCATGTGTCATGTCAGTCGGTTTGCTCAGTACTGCTCCCTCCATGTTTCAACTCTTACACTGATGGCAGTTGCTATGGACCGGCACCGGGTAAGACGACTTGAGAACACTTCTGAATAAAAGTGCAGGGAGTGAGAAATAGTATGGAAGTTTAGACATCTTACAGAAATCTACAGGGTGGAAACACCTTTGAGAATAGAATGTTTTCAGACACTTTTCCCCACTACCTTGCATACTCTTACAGCTGGAGACCACTTAGAATTTCAGAGCTTTGAGACTATATATGTGTGTTTCATGCATTCTTTCTTTTCCCCTTAAACCACCTTCAATCCATCGGTGTTTATACTGGAATAAGATAAATTCACAGTCGACGTAAATTCTGTAATCCAAGCACAAACTTATTAACTTGTGTCTTATTATGCAAACCACACTGACCTGAGCTGATTCAGGAAGGCTGTTGCTTCTCTTTTGTAGGTAATTCTGCACCCAATGAAACCAAGGCTAACCCACTCCCAGAGCATATTTGTTGTTGCCGTGATCTGGAGTATTGCAGTGTTCCTTGCTCTGCCACATGCAATTTACCAAAATCTGTTCACTCTCGTCAACATGTAAGTCAGACATAAAGGTAGTTTCACCTTTTTCTTTCTAGCGACTCCCAGGAAGTTCACATTTGTAATGTTTTTAACTTCACTTTCATCACATCCCCATTTTCCTGAATCGAAGATATGGTGCCATTTCTAATTCCAATGTTAGAGGAACCGAGAGGATGGGCAATTAAGATAACTGGCAATGAAGAATCTGGTTGTCTTCAGTTTAATCTATACCTAGACTATACCTGCAAGAGAACATTTTTGTTAACCTTCTTCATTTTAAAATTGAAGAAATTAAGACCTATAGTTTCCAGGGTCTGGAATTTTATATAGACATACTCTGCAAAGTATAGCTACTAGAAATGTTCAGGTATTCATTCAGTTAATCTTGTTATCCTAATTTCTATTCTGCTTTCCTCCAGGGATGGTGATGTCAGGAGCTACTGTCTCCCTTCCTTTCCTGGACCCAGCACAGTGGTTTCGAAGTATGTGGACCTTGGGACATTTGTCTTGTTGTATATCCTGCCACTTCTGGTGATTGTTGTAACCTATTCTCACCTAGGAAAGAGGTTGTGGATTCAAAATGCTATTGGTGATGCATCTGCTCGTCAACTTATGGCACACTACCAGAAGCGCAAGAAGAGCATCCGAATGCTGATACTTATTGTATTGGTCTTTGCAGTTTGTTGGTTTCCACTTAATTTCTATGTGGTTCTTATTTCCAGTGCAGGGGTAGAAAATGACAGTGTGCTTTTCTATGCCTTTCATTGGTTTGCAATGAGCAGCACTTGCTACAACCCTTTCATCTACTGTTGGCTGAACAGGAGCTTCCGTGCTAAGCTAAGATCTATATCATCTTTCAGGATGCAATCACTGTTTGTGTGTAGTAACTCCCAGGTTCAGCAAATAAAACCACAGGAGAGTCATGAGCTTCGGGAACTCCAGACATCTTCACTGCTCCAAGTTCCCCTGGCTGTTCCAGAGCCCCAGGTTTTTGAGGATCCCAGTTTGGCTACAGGGGATAATTCCCAGGTCTCTGTCCAAGGGGATTGGGAAGATCCAGATCCCTCTTTAGATGAAGAACCAGGTCCCTCAACCCGGGATACTTACTTTTGCATCCACATGCAGACTAGCAGTCACTAAGTTAGGCAACCACCTGATCCACTGGAATCTTATTTAATGAGTACCTTGGCACAGACAGTTCAGTCAGAGATGGGATAACCTTTAACTTAGATGCTGAGGACTGTGTTTTAATATCATGTGCAGCCTCACAAATCAGTTTATGGTTTTGATTCATAGTCTGGCAGCAGAATTCTGATTGATTAGTCTGCTGTGTCATACTCGAGAAAACTGACTGTGCCACACTCTGAAGGAATTTGTTGACTGACCAACCTTACTTACTTTGCAGATGCATTTATGAGAACTAGATTTCCTGAATAAGATTCTTTTGTTGCCTCCAGTTTTGTCCTGTGATTATCACTAGTAGAGATGGAGGAACTGTGGTTGAAAGATATCAGTGTAAAATAATTACTAGGAAGACTATGTGGTAGCCCCTCTCTGTACCTTCCTTTTCTTTACTGCCCTTGTGCACCGACTTGGTGCTCTTATATAATTATTTTCTTGCATCAACTTAGTCTGAGGCAAATACTCATTTTAAGGACAAGAAATACTAGTGAACGACTCTGAACTTCTATTACCCCATCTTTGTAAATGTGACTGTAAAACTCAGTCTGTACAGATCTTTGACTGATTCCCCCAGCTTCAGATATCTCATCTTGTGTATAAACTGTAGACTTTATTTGGAGGAACTACTTGATATTTGTACTAGCTAATTTAACTAGTATGTACTGGCATATGTGTTCTCTGATGAATTTATTGACCTTTCCTAGCAGAATTGCCCGTCTGAGTTGACTATCCACTGATTTGTGGTCATATCTTTCCCCTAATATTTCCAATGACAACTAGATTAGCATTTTCAACACCTAAACTGCTCCCTATCAACTATAATTTTTTTGCATCCTCAATTGGAACATGACATAATCAAGTGCTTACATGTACATACAAGCATACACTTTTACGTTAACACAGATATAAGCATGTATATATTGCTCCTTGTTACTTCTCATGCTATCCACCTGCCTGGTGCTCTCACTTATTTCTACCTGTAATTTTCATGCTAACTGAGCCTAGACAAGATTTCATGCCTTAAAGTGAAATCTTGCAGGCTCTGAGATTGTGGCAACTTTTTGCCTCTGGAATCAGCATTCTTTACAGTTGGTGCTTTTCTTTCTTTGATTTTATTTTATATTTTATGTTGTATATCTACCTGTGATAGTTATACAGATTCATAATCTGAATTGTGCTCTTTTGTGCTAATTCCATTCCTTTGCTGTTTCTATGCTTTCCCCTAACTATATCACATTGTCACTAAAAGGCTCTAGTTTTAGTTCCCTTTCTCATATACAGCATTTCAACTCCATTCACTTTATTTAACATTCTATATGTTTTTGTAAATTATATCAGTTTCACATGCTGGGTATGCTATATGTTCTCATTTAAAATACCCCTGTAGATTACAGCACTGTTTCTCTCTCCTTCAACATTTCACCCAGGTGCTCACTTTTCCATATTTCTTTGTTCTGGGCTATTAAACTTGTATTTTGGTTGCTGCCTTAACCAGAGGTTCACAACTTCCGTGCTGAGGCTCATCATCTCTTCAGTAATTGAAGCCTCTTCATTTCCGGTGCTTCATTCCACCCTAGACTCTATCTTTCTCTGTTTGCATTCCCTACTTTGCACTCCCTTCTCCCTCTCCCTCTCCCTCTCCCTTCTCCCTCTCCCTTTCCCTCTCTCCCTCCCTGGTCTCCCTCAGTCTCCCTCATCCCTGCCCCTCTCCCACCCCATCTCCTCCCTCCCCCAATCATCCTTCCCTTCCCCCTCCCTCTTTTTTCCCTTCTCTCCTTCCTTCCCTCCTTCCTCTCCTTGGTGTTGCGCTCAGTCTAATATTAATTCATTGTTCCTTTTCCAGTTTTCCCTGCACAGATATCCCTCCTTCAGTTTCATATACTTTTATTTTTTTTTATTTTTTATTTTTTTGTTACAGAGATTTCCATCCTTCCTAGGAGAGTAAACATTCTTGTTTGTGTGTGTTTTGTTGTCTTAGAAAATCCATCAGAGGGCACCATGTGCTAGGATATTGAGAAGGGTCTAACAGTTTCCTTGAGATCTCAGCATTCCTTAATGAGATTGTTCTTTCTAGCTAAATTGTTTGCTTATATTTTCTTTGTGAATAGTTATAATTTAATATCTGATTATAAATGTCAGTATTAGTATCTGCTTATAAATTTAAGAGCATTGTGAACTAATTTAAGCTAACTTTACATAGAAGACAAATTTATTCATGGCCACAAACTTTACCTTAGGTATGGGACCTTTGATGATCTAATTGATTTTCTTTAGCAGAAAGTAATGGCTCTAAGAAACTTGTTACTGAAAGAAATCTAGCACATATTTGATTTGAGTGATAGGAACAGCATCTGTACAAGTAAAAGCACTCTGTGCTTTGATTTTGTTGTAAGGCAAGAATTTCCTACAGTGGAAACAAGTCCAGGACTCAGAATAATGAGACAGGCTTTTTTTGTTCTTGAGTCAACCACTTGTGTGATCTTAGGAAAGTCATGTGGCCTTAGTGTGCCCCAGTTTCCTTGTCTATAAAAGGTGGATAATAATACCTACTACCTTATAGGGCTATTGCCAGGGTTATCTGTGATAACAGGTATTATTATTATTGTTAATAGGTTCATTTTCTTGTTACCCACCTTGTGATTATTGCTGTTAATATTACTCTAATTGTAATGTTACTACTGTTATTGTTAAATATTGTTAAATTGATATTGCTGTGCTCCCCTTGAAGCGCAGATCAGTACACAACTAAGAAGGCTATGAAGATATTTAAGAAAAGATTACTTTATGTATCTCATTGGGGAAACAGAGAAGCTTCTACTGCCTGTTTCGATTACTTGAAATGAGGTTGGACTGTACACTGCTGAGAAGAAAATGCTTTCTAGAGCAGAGACAGGGACACTAGCAGAATTCTGGGGGACTGAAAAAAAAAAGAAGCACAAGCCAAGTAATAGGCAAATGAATAATTTTGAGTTAGTTCCTCATGTAGGTTTTTCAGTAATTTAGCATTTCTGCTCTGAGAAGAGTGGTAGATAAGAAATCAAAGGAGAAAACTTGAAAGATGTAAAGTGTTTACAAAGTACAGAAATGACACAGGGTTTCTATTCTGACTTGTCATCTCTTTTCTAAGAATCTCTTCTATTTATGACTCAATGTTATTCTCAATAATTGTATTACATATTTATATTTGTTAATGTTTTAGATATCATAGTAATATATTAAGTGTAATAGTCCTCATTTACGGTGCTCTTCTAAAGTGTGCTTAAAGTGTTTTATGGTGTTATATTTAACCATTTCTCTGCCACAATAGTTCGCAAACAAACTGTAAAAAACAAAAACAACAAAAAATTGCTGTTTTATTTATGTGTGATTGTTTATATGGAACACTGATGTTCCCCCAAAGAGTGATTATTGATGTTGGACTTTGGAACAGGTTATGGTTGAGGGAATCCCTCTACCTAGACACAGCAACTGTTTCTGGAACTGTTCTGCTTGACAAGCATCAAGGGTGAATTATGAAGTTCTGGAGCTCCAAGTTCTACTCCGAAGCTCTACTCAGATGATCTGTTTAAATGTGGGAAGGGTTCAAATTAAGGGTTTAGAGGTGGCTGACTCTGAGATTATTTTGTGTCAGCTGGGTTTTGTACTTAAGTATATTTTGACTGGAATAATTTTTCAAGTGTTTAAAACTACAGATCTTTGTGAATCCTTTGTGACTATGTATTGCTCAATTAAAACTTAATAAAGCTAAATAAAGTAAATGAAAACTATTTCTTTCATTAATGCAGGCGCCCTGTATTATCTTAAGCTTTCAAAAAGCAACCCAGTAACAAGTAGCCTAAAAAGGACATATTGACTTTAGAAGCAACAGCCTGTGAATTAAACTTGATTAAATGGAACCTCTTCCTGGCATGGTCAGATCGTTGCTGCAGAAACAAACCTGTGGAATTAAAAGTGATCTGGAGGTTGTAGTTTCTCCAAGCATCAGACTCAGTAAAGGGTAAGCTCCCAAAAGGTGGAGGAGGAAAATAAAGAATATAAAGGAAATGGTCAGGGGCAAGTGACACAGCAGTTACAGATAATGAGTATATTTATGTACCTTTCTAAAAATAACACTGTTAATCCTTGTTGAGAACTGACCACAATGAAAGGGAAATGTGAGGGAATTGAAACACCATTAGGATAGAGTCAGGTAGGATAATAGAAGAAGTCCAGGTAAATTGGCACGTTTGAAGCTGTATCTGAGTGACAGAATATAAGTTAAGGAAAAGAGGACTGCAGCTAACCATCATTTGCTCTGCACTAGTGAACTCCAACAAATGGACCTGGGTACCCATCGCTGCTGTGCTGCGGCTGCTGGAGCTGTATCACCTATAGCTACTCTACTAATTAGGCCAGTGGACTGCCCACAGGACAGGCACTGACAGTTAGCTTTTCCCATGAAGAAACCCCTGGTGAGCACCACTGTAGATACTTCCACTGTCCCAGCTGCCACAATTGCAGCCAGCCAACTGATCAGTATTGTTTCTGCCAGTGAAAGAGCCTCAGATAAAAGGGTAATAAGGCTCTTACATGCAAACATGGAGAGTATACCTGCACATTGCAACCAGGCAGATGTAACTATGTAAAATGTGGACAGGGCACCAATGTAAGGCCAAAATAATGGTTTTATCAACATCTAGTTTGTCAAATCAATGATTTTATTGGGTTTAGTGACCATAAGCAAAGGTTTGCAGTACTTACTTGAGTACTATGACCCCAAGCAGCTGCATCATCACAAAGTCCCAGCCTCACTGATGACAACCTTACAGAAGGTATAGCATGAAGTTCCCTTTACAGTTGCCCTTTTCCACTTTCTATATACTTTAGTGCCCCCTAAGGTTACTAGTAGCTACAGTAGTGCTGGCAGAAGTATGGACTGGACCCCCATGAAGATCCCATACCCTCTCTTTCATCTACTCAAGGATGTCAATACCTCCACTAATCTGATCATAAACCCAGCTCTATCTATTGTACTATGCAATTGCTTGTATACATACCTGGCCAAGATGTTGCCTAATCTAAGATTGCGTCACATTATGTCTGAAAGGACATGACCATATTTCTTTTTATTTTTTTTGATACTTTATTGTTTCCCCCTTTCCAGATCTCCCCTTTGGAGCCTCCTTATTCCCTTCCCCTTCCCCCTGCCACTATAGGGGTACTCACCCACCCTCCCACCCACTCTCTTCTTCCCTCCATGGCATTCTCCTATACTGGGGCATCTAACACCCTCTGGCCCAAGGGCCTCTTCTCCCCCTGATGCCTAACAAGACCCTCCTCTGCCACATATGTGGCCAGCACCATGGGTCCCTCCACGTGTATTCTTTGGTTGGTGATCCAGTCTCCAGGAGCATCGGGAGGTCAGGCCAGTAGACACTGTTGCTCCCTCCATGGGGTTGCAAACTCCCTCAGCTTATGGCCATATTTCAACACTGGATCCCTATCCTCAAACTTCAGCATTCCCTGAGCCTTGAATGTGTGACATGCCAATGGTCCTTTGTTGAGCTTTGGGAAGTCATGCCCCTTCAACAGTCACATACTTTCAATGGTTTAACTAGTTATCATTCATTCTAATAGCAGATACCACTCACTATAAGAAGTTCCACACAAAGATAGACTGCAGCAGTACTCTATGAGCATAAATATAGATGTTCAAAAGACAACTTGACAAGTATATTATATTATATACATTAAATAAAACAACAGATAGACATTGCTTCCCTATGGGGGCTTGCAACCTTCTGAGCTATAAGTTTCTATCCTGGCTTATAGTATTAAATGTGAATTTTGTCTTTTGGAATGGGCTGTACCTTCAAACAATGAGTTGTGGGTTGTATTCATAACATATCATGACCAGCTAGCACACATTGCCATGGGGCATATTACATTTCAGTAGCATAGGACACAGAGGCTAGAGCTGAGTAGGATTTTTGGTGACAGTCTTCTTCCAGAAACCTGTATAGGCCCTTCTAGTACAATTATAGTCAGCCAGTAGCTAAGCAGCATAGAGTTTGTTCCCATTCTGATGTTCTGAAACCAAAGTATATGGCATCGTTAGCAATAGTGTCTTTCGATCTAGTTCTAGTGTACAACCAACAGTGATGAAATAACCTTTATCATTTTGAGTTCCACTCTGGGACTTCTGGCCAATAACCCATAGGAAGGCAGTCCACTCCTGGCACTACATTCTTCATTTGAACATTATGATTTCTGGGAGTGCCTAAAAGGCACCCATATAGGATACCTCCATCCACATTTTTAATCTGCTGGGTTCTTTTTCCAGATCTGTGTCTTATTTTGGGTTTGTACCCCTGTGATAAAACACCATGACCAAAAGAATCTGAGGAAGGAAAAGGTTATTTCAGCTTAGAGTTCCAGATCACAGTCCACCATTGAAGGAATTAGAGGCAGAAACTTATGCAGATGTCATGGGGAATATAATGTTTACTGGCTTGTTCTCCATGCCCCAGGACTACCTACCCAGGTTTAGTACTGCCAACAATGAGTTAGAACCTCACACATCAATCATTAATTAGGAAAATGCTCCCAAAGGCTTGCCTATAGTCAAATTTTATGGAGGCATTTTCTCAACTGTGTTTCTGTATTCTCAAATAACTCTAAGTTGTGTTAAGTCAACAATAAGCTAATCTGAACAATCAATAAAAATGTCAGAGGTTATTTTTATACTATCTATATTTTTTTACAGAACATGAACAAAATCTCTGAAGGCTCACCACCAAACATTCAAAGTGTCATTTGATCTCAGGAGTCAGTAGCTGAGGATGTATTAAAAAAGAATGTCAACAAATTCTAATATAAAAGACTCCATTGCTTATATCACTTTTCCCCTCAAAAGAGCCATGTTAGATACTGTAGTATGAATGTAAGGGCCTGGGGTACTACAATGGAACATTCAGGAATTTCTCCATTCTCAAATGAGCCTTGAGGAACCAGTTCAGTCTGCTCTACCAAGGTCAGGGCCAGGAAGGAATAGGACCATGCTTGGGCCTGTTGTGACCTACATTCAAAATGGTTCTGTGCATTTGATAAGCTCTGGGATGACACTATGGACACAGGTGCTGTTGTTATTTCCCCATAAGCCATATGTGGTTGCTCAGAAGGCCCTAGGCAGGATGAGCAATCTCAACCCTAACATATTTTTTGTAGGAGAGAAGTGCACACAGTTTATTCTGTGAATAGTTGCTTGCCCCTAGGACAAGTGTGGTCCTTTTCGTTTTCATCATTTTATCATTTTTGCCTTCCATCAACTCTTTTAGGCTTTAAAACCTCTAAAAATCTCACTAGCACATTTGGCTTTTTTTCCCTTACAAATTCTAGCTCAACATAAATCTTGGTACACATTCTTTTGAGTGAGTCACACAGAGCAATTCATTTGTCTACTTTGCCTGTCTCTAGATTTCTTTAGCATTTCACAGCTTTTATTCACTTAGCAGGCCTGATTTACATGTCAGTCTAAGTCCTTTAGACCAAAGGCTCTCCTACTGCATAAAAAGACTTATGCTCCACCAGGAGTCTCAGCAAATATAGACTTATTCCATTTCTAATGTCCCAACAGAAATAATTTATTTCTTAACTCTCTTGTAAACACAGTCTTATTGGGCCCAAGGAATTTAGTGCCAAATTATCTCAGTAGTGCCTGTAGCTTCTCTGTTGTCTTCCTGTCCCTGACATTTATTGAGACCCCACACTGTGGCAACCACATGTTCTATTGGATCATGTGTATCAGTACATTCGGGACTTGTTTACCTCAAATGATTTCAGGTTTTAGAACCTTTGTTTCAAAAAGGAATGTATGCTTACATGATTCTGTTTCTCTGCTTTACAACACTCAGACTGATTCCATTTGTATCTCTGTCTCATAGACGTACAAAAGAGGTCGTGAAAATTTCTTCGCTTCTTTATACTCAATTCAAGGACTTCTGAGGCAGAATAGTCCCTGACTATAATGGTTTTCACACCATATCATTATTAAAACAGCCATCTGTATAGCTAGGCACAGTTTTTTTTTCCCATGCTCTATACTAATGGATAGACCTGAGGTGCATTTTCTAACATTCCTACATTGTTTACTTCTTTTTCTGTATCTAACTCTTCCCATGGGTTTCAATATTTTGGATCCCAGTATTTTCTCTTTAGCATGGATCTAATTTATACTATATTTTTGGACCACCAGATGTAAAAAGTGGCAAGATAAACTTTATCTCATCTTTCCTTTTATCAAAGTTATCAAAAAACATCAAAAGCTAATGGGGAAAAATTAGTGGCATGCTCCTTTTTCATTGTAATCCTACCTCTACAGAAGATAGTTTCTATTTGCCAGACATTTTAGCCTCAGCGGTTGTCTTATTACCCATCGCACTGGATGCATAGTTATTGCAGTGGTTTTTCCTAAATCTTGTCACAACTATCCTATCCTCAAGGATTATAATGTGTGCTCCACACCTTCAAATGTTTTCAGGGTATTCTTATACTCATGTGGCAGACTTCAGTAATAAAGGAGCTCTACATAGAATATAGTCACCACAGGATTTCCCTCACTAGTACTCTATCTCCAGATGTTGAGTTTCATATTATACTACCTATAGAAAAGCCCATTAAGTTGTTACGATATAAATATACACCACTATATGTCACACAGGAAACAATACATCATGCGGTTTCTCATCAACAGTATAGATTTTAATATATATATAATGTGTTATCTTTCATGTATATTATATATATTAAACATTTTGTATATAATATATCTGAAACTTTTTATGGTATACGTATGTGGACATGGAGTTGAGTATATATCATGAAACTAGAAAAGGAAGCATGCAAAAGAATACGTAAGTGTTAAGGAAAGATGTAGGTTGTAGAACATTAGTGGTGTACAAAAGAAAAAAATCAGATCCTACTGACAGTAGAAAGGTGTAAAGGGGACAGAGGAATGAGAAATTATGGTGGAAAGAGGATCAACGGGGATAAATTATGTTTAAAAATACCTTAATGAAACATATTTTGTATTTTAATTTTTAAAGAAATATTTTAAGTTGCTTTTTAAAATATATTTTTGAAAATTAAGATAGAATATCTCCATTGTAATCCAGAAATGAAAGCTTGTGAAATTAGAGTAGATTCCCAGGTTCAGATGTTTCAGTCCATAGTCAGTTGGATCTTATGATGGTTAAACTTGTGCACTTTCCTTTATTATTTAGAATCAACATAGAAATATACTTCTGGGTGGGTCTCTAGAAGGCTGTTTCCAAAGAGGTGTAAACGAAAAGGAAAACCACACCCTGGATGTGAAGAGCATCCTTCCATGGACCAGTGCCAGACAGAATAACAAACGAAAGCTAGTTGAGCACCAGCTTTCATTTTCCTCTGCTTCCAGACTCCAGATGAAATATGACCAGGTACATCACACTCCTGCTGCCATGCCTTCCACACAATTCTAGATTATGTCTTGTCTCAAACTGTGAGTCAAAATAAACCCTTCCCTAAGTTTCTTTTACTAAGTATTTTATCACAGCAACAAGACAAGAAGCTAATACAACCCTGCTGCTTTTGATTCTATGTGCAAGGAGCACATTACGATGAAACACACTTTGCCTGGAAAAGCCGTTTATATCATGGCTGAGATTGAAAGAAAAAGGGAAAGACCAGGGTCTTACAATCAACTTACATAGAATACTTTCTAGTTACTTGAAAATCTAACACCCGGCCTCTATTCTTAAGGAATTTACCAACTCTCCAAATAGAGAACAAACCTCAAACATGTGAAAATTTTGGGAACACACAAAAGGCAGTGTTACTTATATTTTTAATAAAAACCTTAATTTTTTTTCAGTTAGCACTCTCAGCCAGCTCAAGGTTATTAGTGTGAATTTGCACAAAACAAAGTATTATAAAGACAAAAGTCTACATGTGGCCTGTCACTTATTTCCTTTTCGTAATTTAAAATATTTTAGATGCTTTATACACAGATATAATAATGCAATAGATTCAAGTTCCACAATACAATTTTAACACATTCATAAATAGTTACAAATAATATCCTAATTTTATTTCACCTATGTGTCTCCAGTGTTTATTGTTTATATTTTCGAAGCAACGTATTAAAGCAAATGTCTGGAAAGGTTCTTTTTTTGACCCTTTACCCAATATTTAAATGTTTGGTTGTATTCATTGTGCAAATGCTTATGATACTCACATTGCAGAAGAAAAGGAAACAACTTTCATATACACACATATACACATGCAGACTTTGAGATGCGAGAGAGCCTTTAGATTTTATTTTATTTATAAAAATCAAGATTTCCGTAATGTCACCAAGGTCTTAAAATCTGGTTCTGAGCAGAAGCAGAACAGATTCCTGACAAATGAATCATAACTTTTAAATTATATTTGACATTGATAATACCCTTTGTACTCAGCCTTGAAACCATGGATACCCATGGGCAAATAGGACACAAGAAAATAATTTCAATCCAGCAGAAATTCTATATTGCAGAGATGCTCTCAATAAGCTCAAAACATTATGCAATTTCCATTCATGACAGACTTTAGAGACCTTTAATGTAATCATTTTCCTCATTTTATCTAAAATCCAAAATGAAGTAAGAGTTTAATTATCAAAAAAATGCAGGCACATTGTAACAGAATTAGTTCTCCTTCCTGGTGATTAGTGTAAATAGCAAGTATTCTGCTGTTAGAAATGATGACTATAGCTCTATCCCCATCGAAAATCGTCTATTAAACAATAGTGTCTGTGTAACTGAGGAATCCAGACAACAGCAATATATTAGTAATGAAAACTGGCTTTGCCCATCTTATCTCCCTCTCTCAACATTTAAATGATATATCAATTTCTCAAGAGCAAAGATCATCTCTTCTGTGCTTTTTGAATACCATTTAATCATATTTTCATCTTTTAAACTTTCTGTATTTTAATTTTTCATTTTCCATAGTCCCCTTTCAATGTAAATTTATGAATACTGTCATCTTATCATTTTGTTAATCAACATGTGAATTCATAACAAAACCAATGTGGTGCTTACCCATACCACATACAAACACACACACACACATACACATTATCCCTTTCATCCAAAACCAAAAAGTTTATGAACTACTATTCTATCCTTAGGATTTTATATCCCTTTTTCAATCCACTGTAATATTGCTTCCTTATTCATTATTTATCTTGATAAAGGTTATCAATGGTGTTATTCTAATTACTAAATCAAATGGATTTTGAAAAGTTTTCCATCTAATTTGACCTTTCTCAAATTTTATTATTAATCATATTCTTCTTTTTTAATTTTTCCAAGATTCAGAAGAAATAACTTGTACATTATTACTTTTCTATTCCTTGGTAAGTTCCTTCTAAGTCTATTTTAGTTGTTTTATCTTTTCTCTGTGTGATGTATTTTTAAGTGAGTTTCCATGATTAACGCCTCAGTATTGACTCCAGTGTTTAGTCTTGATTGTTAACTTGAGTGGTTTGAGATATGCCTAAGAAAGTAGGAAAATCCTCCTTTGCATCTATTTGTGAGGATGTTAACAGGGAGTATTTTCTAAGAGGAAAGGAAGTGAGCAGCATTATTTCATAAGTCTAAGGTAGAACATGAAGAGAAAACAGAAACTCACTGACACAAGCACTCCCTACTGACCTTTCTTTCTATATAGTATGGCATGGGCATTATTTCCATGCTCACAATTAAGGTGTTAACTGTTTTTATTGATATATAATTTATTAAGAT
Source organism: Rhynchomys soricoides (assembly GCA_019843965.1). Taxonomy (NCBI): domain Eukaryota; kingdom Metazoa; phylum Chordata; class Mammalia; order Rodentia; family Muridae; genus Rhynchomys; species Rhynchomys soricoides. The sequence continues at coordinate 3,819,528 of JADRCH010007604.1, read as the reverse complement.
AAAATGTACCTTTTTGAAGTATTCAATCCAACGGTCCAATCCAAGGATTTGTAACCATTACCAATCTGTATAAATAGGAAACTTTCTTCACTATATGTTGCTAAAAGTCCTACCAATGGGAGATATAAAAAAGTTGTACCCTTCTCCTAAAGTCCCCATGACAAATCAAGACATGATTTCACCAAAGATTATTCTGAGGAACCAATGATTTTATTGGGCTTCCTTCCAGAGAATTGGTAAGGGTTTATTTACAAGGATGAGGGAGACCCTCTGCAGTCCCTAACACATTATTGCTGGAAAGCTTTCACTCACCAAGCACAGGGGCTTACTGTGTTGACTGATTAAATCTCCCTACCCTACTATTCCCATGCCCACATATTCTACCCCCTCCCTGTGACCACATGAAATAAAGCTAGAGTTACTACAACAGGTAGTATGGAGTCCCTCAGGTGAGGTCTAGTTTCGACTTTACCCCTCTATTGAGGGGTGTGACCATTCAAAAAGCCCAGGTGACATGAACCTTCTGCAAGTACATCCCAAGATGATCTTTACTCAGCACAAAGGACAGTCACCCACAATACCATCTAAATAAATCTGGGACCCTAAACATTCCTCACTTTCCTCAACCTCTACAGTCATATACTTAGTTACTATATAAACATATATCTGTTTTTGTTTCCCTTCTTTCAATTACCACAATGTTTTAAACATTCATCCATACATTTAACTTGTATCATTGCTTTATTTTAAAATGTAATTTATTATCTTCTGTTGTATGCCTATAGTATATTTTGCTCATTCACCCATCAATTGATGTGAACTAAACTTGTTTTTATATCTTTGTTTTAATTTTCAAGTTTAATCATTTCCTTTTATAGAAAAAAAACTCTGGGCCATATAAATCATCTCATATCATCAACATTCTTGATTGATTTTTGTCTTAACATAACATTACCTCTGAACTCATTTTATTTTGTTTCAAGATAGATTTGCATATCAGTTAATCAGATATATACTACTTAAACAGAGGGAGAAAATTTTATATATCACAATGTTATTGATCCAATAATTGTTCAATATAGAAGGAAAATATTAAAATACAAACTTATCTTTAAAATCAAAACTGAATTTCCTAAGAGGTGTATAGCAGTAGAAGATGGGGAACTGGGGGTAACCACCAGAAAATCCCAGGTGCCAGGAAAGCAAGAAGCTCCCAGGACTCAACTGGGATGACATTAGCTGAAATACCCAACAAAGCAGACAGAGAACCTGTAGAGATCATATACAGAGGTTAAGCACAGCCCCTGGTTGAGGGATGGGGCTACCCACCCATCTCACAAACTTTAACCCAGAATTGCTCCTGTCTACAGGAAATGCAGGGGCAAAGAGTGGAGCAGAGACTGAAGGAAAGGCCATCCAGAGACTGCCCCACCTGGGGATCCATCCCATCTGCAGACACCAAACCTGACACTATTGCTGATGCCAGGAAATGCTTGCTGATAGGAGCCTGATATAGCTGTCTCCTGAGAGGCTCTGCTAGAGCCTTATAGATACAAATGTGGATGCTTACAGCCAACCATCGGACTGAGCATGGGGACCCCAATGGAGGAATTAGGGGAAGGACTGAAGGAGTTGAAGAAGTTTGCAACTCCATAGGAAGAGCAACAATATCAACCAACCAGACCCTCCAGAGCTCATAAGGACTAAACCACCAACCAAAGAGTACACATGGAGGGACCCATGGCTCCAGCCTCATACGTAGTAGAGGATGCCTTATTGGGGACCCTGTGAAGACTCAATGCTCAGCATAGGGGTATGCTAGGGAGGTGCGGTGGGAGCAGGTGGTGTGTGAGCACTCTCACAGAAACAGGGGGGAGGGGGTATGAGATAGGGAGTTTGTGGAGGGGAAACCAGGAAGGGAGATAACATTTGAAATGTAAATAAATAAAAAACCAAAAAAAAAAAAAAAATCAAAACTGAAGAAAATGTGCAAACATTATTTCAAAATCAACTCAATATTCATAAGGAAACAGTTTAGAGTGAAAAACCTCCATTTGTTAATATATATAGTATATTATGTACGGAACTTCACAGAGTGCAATATAACCTTCTTTCCTGCTATTCCCAACCTCAATCAAAATCTAGGAAGCCACTTGTATCTTGACATTACCAATTTTATACATTTTATTATTAACTGAGGGGGTTTTCAGCCCCATGGAGGGAGCAACAGTGTCAGCTGGCCAGATCCTCCGGAGCTCCTGGAGACTGGACCACCAACCAAAGAATACACGTGGAGGGACCAGTGGTGCTGGCCACATTTGTGGCAGAGGAGGGCCTTGTTAGACACCAGTGGGAGGAGAGGTTCTCGTGTCTGAGGGTGTTAGATGCTCCTGTGTAAGGGAATGCCAAGGAGGGAAGACAGGAATGGGTGTGTGAGGGAACACCCTCATAGAGGTAGGGGGAGAGGGGATGGGATAAGGGGTTTCCGAAGGGAAAACCTGGAAAGGAGAAAACATTTGAAATGTAAATAAAGTAAATATCAAAAAAATAAATAAATAAAATAAACATCTAATAGCAATTTACCTTCAAGCTCTTCTATTAATTCCCCCATTTTTTATAAAACCCATTATATTTTTATTGTTTGGGAATTTTATAGAGTTAGTAGTAGCAGATTATTAGTTGTTACATACTATTTGTTGGATATTTATGTGTGAAATCAGAATCATTGCACACATAAATTCATAGTACCTATATGGACAATGTCAAGCCATTAAAATCTCAGATGGCTTCTGGCCTTTTATTATTTAGTTTTTGTTATGCACCTACAATAATATAATTACATTTTAATTTCAAAAAAATATAATCCCAACATTTATGGATAATGAGCTCATGAAGTCTCATCTCTAGAGAACTATTGGTAATGATGGTTTCTGAGGAAAGAAGGGACTGCTTTCTAGAGGGATAAAGCCCCTGAGAGGTTACAATGCTCCAGATGCCTCTACACCTATACACCTACAAGCAGAAGTGAATAGATTCAGTGGGTATAAAAAAATGGAGGTGAAACTTGGGCAACCACCAATCCCTAACAGTACTAATGATAGCTGTTATGCTTTCAGATAAGAGCGTGTTGTCCTCTGAGAGGCTCCAACCAGCAGCTGACCCAGACAAATACAGATATACAGAGTCAAACAGTAGATGATGTCTGGGGACTCTTATGGAAGAATAGGAGGAAGGATTGCGGGCCCTGAAGGGGATAGGAACTCCACAGGAAGACCAAGTAACCTGGACCTTTGGGGCTCTCATATTCTGAACCACCAACCAAAGAACATACATAGGCTGGACCTAGGCGTCCCCACACATATGTAGTAGATGTGCAGTTTGGTCTTCATGTGGGTCCTGAACCACTGGAACAGAGGCTATCCCAAAAACATGGGCTATGCTCCTCTCGGCTGTGCAGCCTTGTCTGGCCTCAATGGGAGAGGAAGTGCCTAGCCTCACAGAGACTCAATGTGCCAATATGGGTGTCCCTACCCATTCAGAGGAGAAAAGGGAGGGAGAAGGAGGGAAGAATTGTGGGAGGGGGTGACAGGGAGGAGATAGTGAGTGGGATGTAAGGTGAATAAGTTTAAAATTTTAAATAAAATTGTAAAAATTTGAGGGGAAAATGGTGGAGACAAGGGAGGAATTGGATGAGTGCAATGAGGAATAGATTTAATCAAAATAAAATGTCTTATCATATATACATATATATGCACATATACCTATATGTATATATGTATGTTAATTTGTTACATGAGCACAATTTCTAAAACGGATTTATTTCACATTAAACATATTCACTACAATGCCCACTTCCCTTCTCTTTCTTATTTCTCAAACTCCCATTACTATCTGTTTTCAGACATAAAGTTTATATCTACTTTCATGCTGTGTATATGCATACAATTTTATAGATCTGTACAAAATGTAGAAACAGCATATGAGGAAAAGCTCTAAGATCTATCTTCCAGGTACTGGCTTAATTAACTTACTATGATTATCTCCAGTTCCATCTATTTACTTCCTTCTCTGTGTGGCTAAAAACATTCTGTTTTGTATCTATTCTATATACTCTTTATCCATCTCTCTATTTGGGAAACACTCAGGATGGTCTTAGCTATTGTGAATGGTGTTGCAGTAGACTTTGATGTGCAAGTGTCTCTTTCATATGTTCACTTACGTTCCTTTAAAAATTGTACAGATTGGTCATATGGTAGATGTATTTTCAATTTTTGAGAAACCTTCATAATATATGGTAGCTGGACTAATTTGCATTTCTATAAGTAGTGTATCATGGTATTCTTGGTTCACTCTCACTGCATTTTTTTTCTTAATCACTACCATTATGACTGAGTTGAGTTAGAATTTAAATGTAGTTTTAATTTGCATCTATTTGATGGCTAGTGAGGTTGAACACTTTTTATCTGTTTATTTGTCATTTGTATTTTATCTTTTGAGAACTGTCTGTTCATTTCATTAGCTCATTTATTGATTAGATTGTTTGACTTATTGTTACTTAGTTTTTTTGAGTTCTTTGTATAGTCTAGATATTAATCATTTGTCACATATATAGCTAGAAAAGACCTTATCTCATTCTGTAGGCTGTCTCTTCACTTGATTAACTGTTCTCTTTGCTGGACAGAAGCTTTGTAACTTCATGATATCTCATTTGTCAATCGTGGGCATTATTTCCCTAGTGACCAGAGTTCTACTCAGAAAGTCTATTACTATGTCTATATCATGAATATTTTTCCTTACATTTTTTTTCTCAAAGTTTTTGAGTTTCTGGTGTCATAGTAAAGTTTGTGATTCATTTGGAGTATTCACTTGTGGAAGATAAGGTATAAGGATCTAGTTTGCTTCTTCTATATAGACATATCCAGTTTCATATCATCATGTATTGAAGAGGCTATTTATTATATTTTGCAGTTTTTCAAAATCACATAGCTAAAACTGTGTGGATTTCTGTTTATGTCCTCTGTTTTATTCCATCAATTTCCATACTAGTAAGGAGAGGAAATTTAATTCAGCAACATGGATACTCTGGCAAGGGATCACATTCAAAGACCTTCTAGGTCTATGTGATCCAACTGGAATGCAGACATGCTCTGGATTACAGTATGATCTGCTAGAATATAGATATGCCCTTAGTACACAGTCTTAATTACTAACAATGAAGGTGAGATTAGTTTGTAGGATATAGCCATGTTTGAAAGTGATGTCTAATTGAGGAGCAGACAAAGTGATGAATTAGAGAAAGATCTGACAGATTGAGTCAGAGATAGGTTAAGTCCAACTTTTACAAGAACAGACAGAAAAGAAACAACTCAAGAGAGGAGACAGAGTAGGAGAGAGAAGGCAGATTTTTACTGGAGCAATGTTTACAAAGACAGGATCCAGAGAGAATAAGCTAGATATAGATGAAGACAGAATGAACTAGAGTATAAAGAGAAAAAGGATTAGAACAGATTTCTAGAGTTAGTCTGAGGCCAAGCAGTGCAATTCAGTGAGAAGTCAAGAGAAGCCAGTTTGAATCATTCATCTTGGAGAGGAGTTTGAGCCAGAACAGGTAAGTTGAAAGAGGCACCCAGAGTTCAAAAAAAGTTATAAAGGGTGAACTTATTCAGCAGTAAGCCTCAGAGACAACAACTAAATCTGGACAATAAAAGTTACATTACACAAGTACTAAGACTTCTTCCTAGATCTCTTGTTTAGAGTGTTTTCCATTACTCTAAGCTGGCTTCTGTCTGTGATGCTCAATTTTTTTGTAGATGTTTTTATCATCCAACTCTTTCACCATCCATTCCCCTTCCCTATTCATCTAACTTTGCATATCGCCAGTTTTGTATATCTAACAAGTTTGCTCTTTATTCCCATTTATTCTTGGATGTGGTCTTCTACTGCAGTGTAGTCAAATCACCAGGGGCTATATGCTTAAAGAAAACCAACTTCCTTCTCCTAACAGCTATCAGTTGACAATAGTTTCTGGTGTAGAGGTATGATTTTATGCCCACTTCCCCTTTCATACTGTGATTTATGTGGCTTGAGCTCATATAGGTCTTATGCATGCTGCTATGACTACTGTAAGTTCATATATGTAGTTGCTCTGATCTATCCAGAAGATACTGTTTCCAACATCTCTGGCTCTTGCAATGATTCTATTATCTCTTCAAAAACTATCAATGATTTTTGGGAGGAAGGTTACTGTGTATATATATGCTCCATTTACTGCTGACCATTGTGAGCCCCTTATGATCTGCTCCTTGACCAGTTGTAAGTTTATGTTCTAACAACCATCACCTATTGCAAATAGAAGCTCTCTGACAAGGGTTCAGAGATTAAATTATGGTTATAATGATAATCATTAGGAGTTGGCTTAATACTATGTTCATTTTATAGAATAAAATAATAGGATCTCCCCTAGGATTTATGACCTGGCAACCTACTGGATCTTTACCTCATAATAGCCAAGTATGGGTTTCATATTATGAAGGACTTAAATACAACCATAAAGTGTTTGGTTACTCTCATGATCTTAATACCACTATTGTACCAATGGGCATGTTTTGCCAGGCCAGGCACTATTGTAATTTCTGCAGTTCACAGATCAGTAACTGATAATTGCTTTTCTCTTTCAGTAGTATACATGACACCTCCCCACACTATTAAAGCTAGCCAGTAAAAGTGGAGTCTCCAAGTCAGTACCAGTTTGAGTTTTCTATGTTACATGACTTAAGTATGTATAATCTTCAGCAATAGGATGACACAATCAATTTCTGGAAAGTAATCAAGAGTATTGTCAGTATTCTGAAATGTTTGGATGTCTATGGAAACTAACTGACAAACAACTCCAAAGAGGATAATCATTCTTGGTTCTGGGATTTTTATCATCCTTTGGTGCCTAGGATAGGCTATATTGATTAATTATAAGGTAATTAAATTTTTATTTTAGAAGTTATACATATATATATAAATAATAGAAGATTATCTATATCATAACACATACACACACACATATACATACATATACATATATGTATCTGCTACATATATGTGATCTGCTAGCCTGTTTCTTTTCATTGACTAACTGAAAATATTCATATTTAGTAATTATTACAAAGTATGTGCTAATTCTTAACTTTTAAAAATTTTACAGTGCTTGGTGTTTTGTTATTCTTCATTTGTTTAGCTGTGTTCTTTCAGATTTAGTTTTTACTGTTGGTTCATGTATTTGTTTAACTTTCTCTTTAGTCTGAAGGATTTCTTCAAGTATCCTCTGTAGGGCTGTCATCAATTCAGTCAGCCTATTTTCATTATTAACATTTTTCTTTAATTATAATTTATAGTTTTTCATAAATACAATAACCTGGGTTACCAGTAGTCTTTAGATGTAGAAATCCATTATTCTGAGTGTTTCTTCTCTTTAAAATTATTGTTGAGAAATATGCAGTTATTTTTATGACCCTGCCTTTATATGTAGCTTGATGTCCTTCTCTAATATTTAGCAATACTTTGTTTTGTTTTTTTAATATTTGAGTATGTTATAATGTAGAGGTTTATGTGTTATGTTAAAAACCTCATTTATATGGATGACTACCTTTTTCACTAAGTTTGGAAATTTTTTCTTATGTGATTTCATTGAAAATGTTCTATTTGACTTCTGTATGAATTTTTCCTCCTTCTATGTCCATGATTCATAGATTTGGTCTTTTCATAATTTTCTATATATCTTATATGTTCTGTTCAGACTGTATTAAATTATCCTTGTCATTTTATGAGACCTTTTAATTCATCAATCATTACATATGCCATGATATTACATATTTCCCTTGATCCATTTCGTTGGTGAAGCATTTTAAGAAACTTTTTATTTGACTAATCTAGTTTTTAATTGCCAATATTTAGTTTTGAGAATTTTATTTCAATATTTCTATCTCTGTATTAAACTTGATATTCATATTCTTTATTGACATCATTATTTATTCCATTCTTTGTTTTTCTTTTCTTGGGATTCATTTTGGAATGTATTTGTGTCTTTTTTTCTCTTTTTTACATATTATAATTTCTTTCTTAAAAACTTCACTTGGAATTTTATGTATTTCTACTAATAAATAACAATAGCATGGAATAAGTAATACTGAGAAGTTACATTTCCTGGTTTTCCAGTTTCTCATTCTTCCCTGTTGGAATTTGAGCATCTCAGGTTAAGTTGTTGGAGGAATAGATTTTAGTCACTTTTATTTTTTCAATTTAATATTGATATTGTATGTACTATTAGAAAAGCAAAAGTTAGAATAATGCTAGTAACTAGTACTAGGTTGGTGGAACAAAATGTGGCATAAAAAAAATAAGCCGAAAGGGAGAACAATAAGAACTAGAGGTGTTACAAAAGAGTTGCCAAATGTAGACCAAATAGTGAAAGGTGCAGATTTCAAGTCTTAGGAGGTAAATATATAGAAGCCTTATACATCATTATAGCCTATAGTTTTATAACATAAGAAAAAGAAAAGGAAATAATAGAGAAAAATAAGCAAAGGAGGCAGAATGGTAAGTGAGATGAGGGTTGAAAACAGAGTAGGAGAGAAATAGTCCATTAAATTGAAATTTGATGTTAAATAATGGAAAAATAATGGTGTTGAGAGAGCTGAGTCAGAGTAAAGGGTAATTTTTTAAAATTAAATGTATGTGGGACACTCCAAAATTTTTCATTCTCTGCACAATGTTCAGCGGTTGGTCTCTGTATTAATTTCAATCTACTTCAAGAAGAAGCTTTTCTGCTGACAGTTGAGTGATTACCTGATCTATGGATATGTAGTCACTTTATTGTCATGTTCAGTTGCTAGGAAAATAATAATTCCCCCAGGCCAAATGATTTATCTGGTCTCAGGTCCCTGACCTCATTAATAACATCAGGTGTAAGTTCTATCTCATAAAGGCATAAAGTGGGTCTTAAATTAAGCATTGGTTGGATTACCTAACAGCCATGTTACTATTGCACTAGTGGGTGTATTTTTTAATTAATTTATTCTTTCATATATTACATCCCAACCATAGTTTCACCTCCCTCCCCTCCTCCTAGTATCCCTTCCCCTCCTAGCCCTATCCATTTCTCCTCTATTTCCCTTCAGAAAAGGGCAGGCCTCACAGGGATATCAACCACTCATAGCATACCAAATTGCAATAAGACTAGGCACCTCTGAACAAGGTAGCCCAGTAGGAAGAAAAGGGTCCCCCAAATAGGCAAAACTTTAAAAAATAGCCCCAACTTCCTCTGTTAGTAGTCCTACAAAACCATCAAGCTACACAACTATGACATATATGCAGAGGATTAGACCAGACTCATGTAGACTCTCTGATTGTCAGTTCAGGTTCAGTGAGCCCCTATGAGTCCAGAGTCCAGGCTTGTTGATTCTGTAGTTTTTCTTGTGGTATCCTTGACCCTTCTGGCTCCTAAAATTGTTCTTCCCTTTTTTCTTCAATATTCACCCACTCAGTTCTGTTGTGGGCTTATCTTACAAGCAGGCCACTGTTATAACTCACAGGATTATAACTGGATGAGGTTAGTGATTGCTTTTTTCCCTTTCAGCAGCATATATAGAACCTTCTAGCATTATGAATGACATCTAATAAGGGTAAAACTTCCAGCTTGATTTCTCTGTGTTCTATGATTTCTATCTTAGGTTTCTAGTGCTATGATAAAATGCTATGACCAAATCAATTTGGAGAAGAAAGGATTAATTGGATTACGTATTCTAATCACAGTCCATCATTAAGGAAAGTCAGGGCTAAGACTCATAGCAAGAATATGAAGGCAAAAACTGAAGCAGAAGCCATAGAGAAATTCTGCTCACTGACTTAGTCCTGTAGGCTTTGATTTTTCAAAGCCTACTTTTAATAATGACACTTAAATGCTTTAACCTCCTTTCTAGCCCAGAACCCACCAGAGGTAGTGGAAATGAAACGTTAACAGGACAAATGAGGATATGGACCTGCTTAGAAAACCTGCTTGCAAAGAACTCTTTGGAGCAAATTCAATCTGTGTTATTAGGATATCAGCAGTTCAGTTCACATGAGTCAGCAGATCGATTCACTTGGTAACACCATTCACAAATCAGCAAAGGCAATTGATCCAGAAGAAACCATAAGGCTCTGACAATTTCCCCATGGCAAGAAGTCACCAGAACACCACCAGAAGTTCTTTAGTGAGCTTCTCTTTATGAAGACAAGACTAACAAGGACCAGCCAAGAATGGCAAGGAGAACCAATACCATACAGTGTTGTCCGTGAAACCCAGTGTCAGCAAAGCCCAATGATCACCAGGAAAGATTGGTAAGGCACTGTCTGTTGAGTTATATTTGTACCCTTCACAAACATCATGTGTTCTCTCAAGCATCCACTCTAGCAAAACAACACATGCCATTTTTTCTAGGCTGCTTCACAAAAATACCACCTGTCTGTTCTCAGCAAAACATCCCATATATCTGCTTCAGTAAAAACATCCTCTCATAAGACAGTTACCAGATAAACATCACATGACACAACTGAGTCTCCAAAGAATCCAGAAATCTACACTTCATATCCATCTTTCTATTTAAGAAATTTCTTTTTCTCTAACATTATTAATTTACACACAACAGAAACAACAATAAGAACAGCAAAACTAGAACCTTATATCACACTGTAAACAGCTTATGTGTAAGAGTGTTAAACAATAGTTTAACAAAATAACTCTAAATTTCTATCAATATACAATAATTAAGCAAAAAATACACTAATTAAGCACAACAACCTTAAATTTCTGTCAATATATAATAATTAAAGCAATTTACAACCGTAGATGATAACAACCATAAAACATCACACAACCAAAACCATCTAACCCAATTTAAGGGATTGGGCCAACAGTCTTCTCATGTAATTACTTCCTTCCTTCAGAATTGGGGTAAAGAATTCCTATATGGGACACAAGAGAAGGAAATGGTTAGTTTTTAATACCCAGCTATAGTAGGGTTTTGTTGTTTTTGTTGTTGTTGTTGTTGTTGTTTGGGTTTTTTTTTTTTTTTGCCTAGTTTCTGCTTTATCCAGCCTAAGTGTTATCTGTCAATACTATATGTGGTCTGCTCAGTCTCTGTCTTGTCTGTCAAGTTTCTATGTTGTCTGACCAGGCTCTGTGTTGTCTGTCCAGTCTATGTATTGTCTGTCAAGTCTCCGTGTGACCAATTTGGGCTAGCCCTTTTAAAGTTGATTTGTAAGCATATTTTGGAGAAATTAGTAACACAGACAGTCTACAAGAGTCAATCATCTGGGCTATTTGCTTTGTGAAGACACTCATGTCTCAGCTGATTAAGAGGCTGTCCCTGGTCAGATCTAATTTTATAAGCTTTGTTGGTAACCATATTTTATCATTCCCTGTAGATACATGAACATAACTGCCTCTCCATCTTAAAACTATTTCAGGGTTCCATTCTAATGTCAACACATCCTTACAGTATATTGGTTGGCTTAGTCCTCAGTTTTTTGATAACTCAATGTCTCTCAGCTGCTGTTGTTCCATTTGCACCAACATTAAGAAAGTTTAGAGGTAACAAAACACTATTTAGTCTGTCCCTAGGGGTTCTTACTCTCCCTTTTTTGTTTAATAAGCATTGGTTTTAAGGTACAGTTGGCTCTTTCTATAACTGTTTGTCTTGTGGGATTGTGTGGTATACCAGAAAAATGCTTTATACTGTAATATGCAAAAATTGCTTCATCTTATTAGATATATAGGTGGGAGCATTGTCATTTTTATTTTGTGCAGGTAAACCCATAATTACCATTATTTCCAAAAAAAAAAATGTTTAATTTCAGAACTTAAAACAATTGCCCATTAAAACCTTGAGTACACGTCAATGGTATGGTGTATATACCTTTGTTTTCCAAATTCTGAGAACATTCATCTGCCAGATGTCATTTGTTTTGGTATCCCTATAGTTATTATCAGCTGGTAACACAATTTTGTTGTATAGAGAACATGTAGGACACTTTCTTATTTTTTCTTTGGACTGTTGTCAAGTGAAGGAAAAAATTTCTTTAAACTTTTCCCATTAACATGATGTTTCTCATGAAATTTAATACTCTTGATCTAATTTCTCCTTTATCCCTTTATGATGCTATATTTTATACTCTTTTTCTTACCATAACCCACCCTTCCTTACTCAGTTATTAGCTATCTAAACTTCTGTGACTATTTAAAATGAAATACACACACATAAGGCATAAAATCTAGCATTGACATATAAAAGAAAATGTGCCGTGTTTGATTTTCTCTGTCCATGGTGCCTCTCTCAGGATGATTGATTCTAGATCTATCCAATTACTTAGAGAAAAATTTAATTCATTTTTCTTAACAGTTAAATAGCATTCCATTGTGTAAATTCATCATATTTTCATTATCCATTCATTAGTTGGTGAGCATCTTGCTTGAACCTAATTTCTGGCTATTATGTTAGAGCAGCAATGAAAATGCATGTACAAATATCTCTGTAGTAAGATGTAGATTTTGGAGTGTTCATCCACTAAAGGGGTGACTATTACACCTGTCCTCTTAAGGGTCAATAGTAGTAGTCTATGTAGAAATGGGGTTAAATGATTGTATAAGCCAGAGGTGCTGGACAATTTTAAAGAAAAATAGTTTTCTGGACACAACAGGGCAGATGCACACAAAAGCTATGATAACAAGCATAAGATCGACACAGCTCAAGGCAAACAAAATCCTGGGATGAAGGGAAAAGTTGCTACAAAGTCACATCCATATCCAGGATGCTATCCACAAATGACAGCTACTGGAAAAGGGAAAAGTTCTCAGGAAGAGCTGTTACTCAACAAAAATCAGATTCTATGTTTTGGGTGACTTTTCTTTGTTTTTATGAAAGAGAAAAAACATGGATATGTGAAGGTAAGAAAGGAATAGGATCTGGCAGGGGTTGGAACGATAAAATATATAACAAAAATGTTTTATATGAAATTTTCAAAGAATAAATAGAAGTATTACAAATTAAGAATTTTATATGTGAATAAACCCATCCCTCTCCTTCCTCCAACTTTTGTGGTTTCTACTCATTGTCAAATTATTGACATCTTATCTTTTAAATATTGTGACTTTCATGTAAATACACACACCCACACACAGAGAAAACCTGTTGATTTAGTGTTGTTCAGATATGTGAAGAATTAGTCTTCTCCAGGAACATATCACTGCTATATTATCCAATCCCAATGGTCAACCAAAAGCACATACACGTATTATTAACATTAAGTGAGCTCAGCAGGTCACTGATAAATAAATAAATAAAAACATATATTACTAATAATTAAAGAATACAACATCAAGGATGCGAAGATCATGGATTGGTATACTAGTTAGGGTACTGTATAGAAATGTGTGTGTTTGTGTGTGTGTGTGTGCGCATAAACACACATGTGCATGTGTCTGTATGTGTATATGTATGCATATGTGTGTATATGTGCATGTGTGTATATGTGTGTATGTGGTGGATTACTGGGTTTATCAGAATAGCTTTCAGAATGTGGTATAACTCTTCCAACAATGGCTGTCTCTTGACTTCCTGATGAAAAGTCCAAGAATCCAATAGTTTGGTATAAAAGGATGAATATATCAGCTAGTTTTCAATATACAGTATATCCCTGAATCCTGAAGAAGTAGGTTCTAACACCAGTGAAGAAATGTGAAGCTGACAGTGAGAGCATGGGCAAAAACAAAAAGAGCAAAGAGCTTTTTCCTTTCATGTCCTTTATGTGAGCTTCCATCAGAAGATACAACCCAGATTTAAAGTCTTCCCACTTCAACTGGTCCAATCAAAATCCCTCACAAGTTTACCCAACGGCTCTGGTTTTGTTCTAGATGTAGTCAGGTTGACAGCCAAGAATGGCTATCACAGGGAGAAATTAGAGGAATCAAAAGCAAGAAAATAAAAGATAAATTGATGTAATTGCTGTACTCATATATGAAATTCTCAAAGGGGGGAACCTTAAAACATTACATATGTAAAAATAAAACTTTAAAAATTAAAAATTATCTTTTTAAATATTTTTAAAAATATTTTTAAATGTTTGGGTATTTGCCAAATATGTATATGTACCGTGTGAAATCCTGGTAGCCATGGAGGTCAGAAAAAGCCATTGAATTTACTGGAACTGAAGTTACATATGAATATGAGCCAACATGCAGGTGCTAAGAACTAAACCTGGGTCATCTACAAAAGCAGAAAATGCCCTCAAGCACTAAGCCACCTGCCCATCCCCTGCTTTATTGTATATTTCTAAGTCTTTACAACTGTAATCTCAGGACATTTATCATGGCATTGACAACACTTTCTAATAGATCTAATAATTGTCAAACTCTATTACTTCATTTACTATCCTCATCGCAACCTAAAATTGTATGGGTTTTCATATCTTTTAGAATTTATAAGGAATGAAATTCAATATTTTGCCAAGGAAATTTTTTAGAAAAATGCTAAAAGTCTAGTATGAGCCCTCCCTCCCCCCCAGCTGCACATAATGAGATACAAAATGGTAGAGATTAATTGGACAAGCTGTTATTTTAAGACATGAATCAGAACAAAAAAATGTGGAAAAATTTCAGCCTATCTGTATCAGAGAAGAAAGGAAAGTTTGTTTAAAATAGAACAATAAAAATACAGCTAAAACAATTTAATAAGGAAAGTACTATGAACCTCTGCAGGTATGAATCATGAATTTAATTGGGTACCTCAAAAATGGAGGTAGGATTACACCATCAAAAACTTCCTACTCGACAAGACCTAGAGGAAGCTCGACTCCCAGATGCTCTAAAATGCCCTGGAGCACAGGAGAGGAGGCCACAACATCTGCCCCAGCACTGCAGTAACTGGGACCCCCAGGATCCAGAGACACAGGAATCCCCCCCCACACACACACACACAGAGTGGCACAGGTTCCTTCCAGTCTGAGCCTGTGCCCTGAGCAGACATTGGGCACTGGCTCCTCATCCAGTCTCACAATACCCAGAGGAAGCTCAACTCACAGGTGCTCTAACACACCCAGAAGCACAGGTAAGGAGGCCACAACATCGGCACCAACACCGAGGGTAATTGGGACCCCAAAGATCCAGGGACACAGGAACCCCCCTGCCCAGCCAGTGGCACAGGTTCCTTCTTGTCTGAACCTGCACCTGGAGCAGACCTGGGGTGCTGGCTCTACACTATTAAAACACCCAGAGGGAGCCAGACTCTGAAATGCACAGGATCACAGGATCACAGGAACACAGAGGAAGCTCAATTCCCAGGAGATAAAACACACTCAGGAACCCTGGAGTTCTGACACAATCAAGATCACAGCTGAGACCTCAACATCTTACCAAACACCCAGCAAAATTGGGAGCCACCACAGGAACCAGTGAAACACAAACCCCACACAGTCAGAGGCACAGGTTCCTTCCAGCTTGTACCTATACCCAGAGCAAACCCAAGGCTCTGGCTCACCACCCATCCCTGCAAAACCCAAAGAAAGCTTGACTCCCAGGACCTCTGAAACAGCAGAATCTCAGGAGCTTGGTCACACCAGGATTTCAGGATCCCAGAGGCACCTTGACTCCCAGGAGCTCTGCGGCACCCAGGATCTCAGGATCACAGGATCCCAGATTTACAGGATCATAGAGACAGCTGGACTCTCAGGAGTTCTGACACAACCAGGGTAACAAGAGGGACAGGCTTCAGTCAGAGACAGCAAGGGCAGGTAACACTACAGATAAGCAGATGGCAAAAGGCAAGCACAAGACATTAAGTAACAGAAACTAGGGTTACTTGGCATCATGAGAACCCAGACCTCCCACTACAGTAAGTCCTGAATACCCCATCATACTAGAAAAACAAGATTCAGATTTAAAATCACATCTCAAGATAATGACAGAAGACTTTAAGAAAGACATAAATAAGTCACTTAAAGAAATACAGGAGAACACAGGTAAACAGATAGAAGCTGTTAAATAAGAAACACAAAAATCCATTAAAGAATTACAAGAAAACATAACCAAACAAGTGAAGGAATTGAACAAAACCACCCAAGTTAAAAAAAAAAAAATGAAAATAGAAACAATAAAGAAATCACAAAGGGAGACAACCCTGGAGATAGAAAACCTAGGAAAGAAAAGAGTCATAGATGCAAGCATCATTAACAGAATATAAGACATAGAAGAGAGAATCTCAGGTGCAGAAGATACCATAGAAAACACTGACACAACAACAACAACAACAAAAAATAATGCAAAATGCAGAAAGTTCCTAACCAAAAACTTACAGGAAATCCAGGACACAATAAAAAACAAACAAACAAACAAACAAAAACTAAGGAAAATAGGTATAAAAGAGAGGTAAGATTCCCAAATTAAAGGGCCAGTAAATATCTTCAACAAAATTATAAAAGAAAACTTTCCTAAACTGAAGAAAGAGATGCCCATGAATACACAAGAAGCTTACAGAATTCCAAATAGAATGACCCAGAAAAGAAATTCCTCCTGTCAAATAATAATCAAAATAAGGAAAGAATATTAAAAGCAGTAAGAAAAAAAGGTCAAGTAACATATAAAGGCAGAACTATCAGAATTATACCAGATTTCACACCAGAGACTCTGAAATACAGAAGACACTGGCAGAAGTCATACAGACCGTAAGAGAACACAAATGCCAGCCCAGGCTATTATGCCCAGCAAAAATCTCAATTAACATAGATGGAGAAGTAAAGATATTCCATGACAGAACCAAATTGACTCAGTATCTTTCCACAAATCCAGCCCTACGAAGGATAATAAATGGAAACCCCCCAACACAAGGAGGGAAACTACACCATAGAAAAAGCATGAAAGTAATCTTCTTTCAGCAAACCCAAAAGAAGATAGCCACACAAACATAATTCCACCTCTAACAACAAAAATAACTGGAAGCAACAATAATTTTTCCTTAGTATCTCTTAACATCAATGGACTCAATTCCCCAATAAAAAGACATCGACTAAGAGATTAGATATATAAACAGGACCCAGCATTTTGCTGCATACAGGAAACACACGTCGGTGACAAAGACAGACACTACCTCAGAGTAAAAGGTTGGGAAACAATTTTCCAAGCAGATGTTCTCAAGAAAAAAAGCTGGAATAGTCATTCTAATATCGAATAAAATCAATTTTCAACCAAAAGATATCAAAAAAGATTAGGAACGACACTTCATACTCACAAACGGAAAAATCTACTGAGATAAACTCTCAATTCTGAACACCTATGCTCCAAATGCAAGGGTACCCACATTCACAAAAGAAACTTTACCAAAGCTCAAAGCACACATTTTACTTCACACAATAATAGTGGGAGACATCAACACCCAACTCTCAGAAATGGACAGATCATGGAAACAGAAACTAAACAGAGACAAGGTGAAACTAAAAGAAATTATGAACCAAATAGATATAACAGATACCTATAGAACATTTCATCCTAAAACAAAAGAATATACCTTCTCCTCAGCACCTCACTGTACTTTCTCCAAAACTGACCATATAATTGGTCACAAAACAAGCCTCAACAGATATAAGAAGCCTGAAATAATTCCATGCATCCTATCAGATCACCATGGACTAAGGCTGGTCTTCAATGGCAACAACAACAACAGAAAGCCCACATACACATGGAAGCTGAACAAAGCTCTACTCATTGATAGCTTGGTCAAAGAAGAAATACAGAAAGAAAATAAAGACTTTTAGAATGTAATGAAAATAAACTCTCAACATACCCAAACTTATGGGACACAATGAAAGCAGTGTTAAGAGGAAAACATATTTCTGAGTGCCTCTAAAAAGAAACTGGAGAGCACATACACTAGCAGCTTAATGGCACACCTGAAATCTCTAGAACAAAAGAACCAAATACACCCAAGAGGAGTAGATGGCCAGAAATAATTAAACTCAGGGCTGAAATCTACCAAGTAGAAACAAAAAGAACTATACAAAGAATCAACAAAACCAGGAGCTGGTTCTTTGAGAAAATCAACAAGATAGATAAAGCCTTAGCCAGACTAACCAGAGGGCACAGAGAGAGTATCCAAATTCACAAAATCAGAAATGAAAAGGGAGACATAACAGCAGAAATGAAAGAAATAAAAAATAAAATCAGATCCTACTACAAAAGCCTATACTCAACAAAATTGGAAAATCTGAATGAAATGGACAATTTTCTAGACAGATACCAGGAACCAATGTTAAATCAGGGATCAGATAAACCATCTAAACAGTCCCATAACCCCTAAAAAATAGAAGCAGTCATTAAAAGTTTCCCAACCAAAAAACTCCCAGGAACAGAAGGTTTTAGTGAAGAATTCTATCAGAACTTCAAAGAAGAGCTAAAACCAATGCTCTTCAAAATATTCCAGAAAATAGAAACAGAAGGAACACTACCCAATTCATTGTATGACGCTTCAGTTACACTGATACTAAAATCTCACAAAGACCCAACAAAGAAAGAAAACTTCAGAACAATTTCCCTTATGAATATCAATGCAAAAATACTCAATAAAATTCTCGAAAACCAGCCGAGCAGTGCTGGCGCATGCCTTTAATCCCAGCACTTGGGAGGCAGAGGCAGGTGGATTTCTGAGTTCGAGGCCAGCCTGGTCTATAGAGTGAGTTCCAGGCCAGCTGTGGCTACACAGAGAAACCCTGTTTTGAAATAACCAAAAAAAAAAAAAAAAATTCTCAAAAACCAAATCCAAGAACACATCAAAACTATCAGTCATCATGATCAAGTAGGCTTCATCCCAGGGATACAGGGATGGTTCAATACCTGGAAATCCATCAATGTAATTCACTACATAAATAAACTCAAGGAAAAAAAAATATGATCATCTCATATAGATGGAGAGAAAGCATTTGAAAAATGCAACATCCCTTCATGGTAAAAGTCTTGGAAATATCAGGAATTCAAGGCCCATACCTAAACATAGCAAAAGCAGTATACAGCAAACTAAATGTAGAGAAACTTGAAGCAATCCAATGAAATTCAGGGACTAGACAAGGCTGCTGACTCTCTCCCTACCTATTCAATATAGTACTCGAAGTCGTAGACAGAGCAATAAGACAACAAAAGGAGGTCAAAGAGACACAAATTGGAAAGGAAGAAGTCAAGCTATCACTATTTGCAGATATTATGATAGTATACTGAAGTGACCCCAAAATTTCACCAGAGAACTCCTGCAGCTGATAAATAACTTCAGCAATGTGGCTCGATATAAAATAAACTCAAACAAATCAGTAACCTTCCCATACTCAAAGGATAAACAGGCTGAGAAAGAAATCAGGGAAATGACTTCCTTCACAATAGTCACAAATAATATTAAATAATTTGGTGTGACTCTAACCAAACAAGTGAAGATATGTATAAGAACTTCAAGTTTCTGAAGAAAGAAATCAAAGAAGATCTCAGATATGGAAAGATCTCCCAGGATTTAATATCATAAAATTGGCTATCTTGTCGAATGCAATCTACAGATTCAATAAAACCCCATCAAAATTCCAACTCAGTTCTTCCTATAGTTAGATAGAGCAATTTGCAAATTCATTTGGAATAACAAAAAAATCCATGATAGCAAATACTATTCTCCACAATAAAAGAACTTCTGGGGGCATCACCATCCCTGACCTCAAACTGTTTTACAGAGCAATCATGATAAAAACTCCATGGTATTGATAAAGTGACAGGTAGATAGATCAATGGAACAGATTTGAAGACCCAGAAATGAACCCACACACTTATGGTCACTTGATCTTTGACAAAGGAGCTAAAACCATCCAGTGGAAAAAAAAGGCAGCATTTTCAAGAAATGGTGCTGGTTCAACTGGCAGTCAACATACAGAAGGATGCAATTCAATCCATTCTTATCTCCTTAAACAAAGCTCAAGTCCAAGTGGATCAAGGACCTCCAGATAAAACCATATACACTGAAATTAACAGAAGAGAAGGTAGAGAAAAACCTCGAGTACATGGGCACAGGGAAAATTTCCTGAACAGAACATCAATGGCTTATGCTTTAAAGATCAACAATAGACAAAAGGTACCTCATAAAATTGGAAAGCTTCTGGAAAGCAAAGGACACTGTCAATAGGACAACATGGCAACCAACAGATTGGGAATAGATCTTTACAGAGCTAAACAGAATTCTCAACTGAGAGAACTCAAAGGGCTGAAAAGCACCTAAAAGAAATGTTCAGCATCCTTATTCATCTTGGAATTGCAAATCAAAACGACCATGAGATTCAACCCCATACCAGTCAAAATGGCTAAGATCAAAAACTCAGGTGACAGCAAATGCTGGTGAGGATGTGGAGAAAGAGGAACATTCCTCCATTGCTGGTGAGATTGCAAGCTGGTACACTGGAAATCAGTCTGGAGTTTCCTCAGATAATTGGACATAGTACTACCTAAGGACCCAGCTATTCCACTCCTGGGCATATACCCAGAAGATGCTTCAACATGTAATAAAGACACATGCTCTACTATGTTCATAGCAGCCATGTATAAAGCCAGAAGTTGGGAACAACCCAGATGTCCTTCAGCAGAGGAATGGATACAGAAAATATGGTACATTCATGCAATGGAGTACTACTCAGCTATTAAAAACAATGACTTCATGAAATTCACAGGCAAATGCATGGATCTTGAAAATATCATCTTGAATCAGGTAACTCAGTCACAAAAGAACAAACATTCTATGTACTCACTGATAAGTGGATATTAACCCAAATGTTAGAATTACCCAAGATTCAATTTGCAGACCATATGAAGCCTAAGCAGAAGGAAGACCAAAATGTGAGTGATTCAGTGCTTCTTAGATGGGGGAACAAAATACTCACAGGATGAAATTATGTAGATAAAGTGTTGAACAGAGTCTGAAGGAGAGATCATCCATAGACTGCCCCACCTGGGGATCCATCCCATATACAGACATCAAACCCAGAAACTATTGTGGATACCAGGATGTTCTTGATGATGGAAGCATGATAAGCTGTCTCCTGAGAGGCTTAGCCAGAGTCTGACAAACACAAAGGCGGATGCGCACAGCCAACCATTGGACCAACCATGGGGTACTGGATGGAGAAGTTGGAGAAGGGACTGAAGGAGCTGAGGGGGTTTGCAGCCCCATGGAGGGAGCAACAGTGTCAACTGGCCAGACTCCTTGGAACTCCCGGGGATTGGACCACCAACCAAAGAATACACATGGAGGGACGCATGGCACTAGCAGCATGTGTGACAGAGGATGATCTTGTTAGACATCAGTGGGAGGACGGGCCCTTGGTTCTGAGGGTGTTATATTCTCTAGTGTTGGGGAATGCCAGGGAGGGAAGATGAGAGTGAGTGGATGGGTGTGAGAGCACCCTCATAGAGGCAGGGGAAGGGAGGATAGGATAGGGGAGAGAGAGACCTGGAAAACCAATTTTTTAAAAAAATAAATTAATTAAAAAATAGAAAAAAATAAAACCCAAACCATCATCAAAACAAACAAACAAAAAAATCTTTACCCTACTCCGATAGAGGGCTAATATTCAATATATATAAAGAACTCAAGAAGTTAGACACAAGAGAATCAAATAACCCTATTAAATATGGGGTACAGAGCTAAACAAAGAATTTTCAACTGAGGAAAATTGAATGGTTGAGAAGCACATAATGAAATGTTCAACATCCTTTGTCATCAGGGAAATGCAAATCAAAACAGCCCTGAGATTCCACCTCAAACCAGTCAGAATGGCTAAGATCAAAAACTCAGGTAACAGCAGATGCTGGGGAGGATGTGGAGAAAGGGAAACATTCCTCCATTGCTGGTGGGATTGCAAGCTGGTACAACCACTGTGGAAATCAGTCTGGCGGTTCTTCAAAAAAATTGGACATAGTATTACATGAGGACTTAGCTATACCACTAGTGGGCATATACCCAAAAGATGTTCCAACATGTAATAAAGACACATGCTCCACTATATTCATTTCACCTTCATTTATAATTGCCAGAATCTGGAAACAGCCCAGATGTCCTTCAACAGAGATATGGATACAGAAAATGTGGTACATTTACACAATGGAGTACTACACAGCTATTAAAAATAATGACTTCATGAAATTCTTTCACAAGTGGGTGGAATTAGAAGATATTATACTGAGTGAGATAACTTAGTCTCAAAAGAACACACATGATATGTGCTCACTGATAAGTGGATATTAGCTCAAAAGCTCAGAATACCCAAGGTACAATTCACAGACCACTTGAAGCTCAAGAACAAGCAAGACCAAAGTGTGGATGCTTCAATCCTTCTTAGAAGAGGGAAGAAAATACTCATGGGAGCAAGTAAGGAGACAAAATGTGGAGTAGAGACTGAAGGAAAGGCCATCTAGAGACTGCCCCACCTGGGAATCCATCCCATATACAGTCACCAATATGTGGATGCAAAGAAGTGCATGCTGACAGGAGCCTGATATAGCTGTTTCCTGAGAGGTTCTGCCAGAGCCTGGTAAACACAGAGACAGATGCTGGCAGCTAACCATTGGACTGAGCATGGGGTCCCCAATGGGGGAGTTAGAGAAAGGACTGAAGGAGCTGAATGGGTTTGCAACCCTATAGGAAGAACCACAATATCAACAAACCGGACCCCCCAGAGCTCCCATGGACTAAACCACCAGCCAAAGAGTACACATGGAGGGACCCATGGCTCCAGCTGCTTATGTGGCAGAGGATGGACTTGTTGGGCATCAATGGGAGGAGAGGCCCTTGTTCCTGTAAAGGCTTGGTGCCCCAGTGTAGGGGAATGCCAGGGCTGGAAGGTGGGAGTGGGTAGGTGGGTGGGAGAACACTGTCATAGGAGCAGGGAGAGGGGTGTAATATGGGGTTTCCGGAGGGAAGATTTGGAATGGGGATAACATTTGAAATGTAAATAAAAAAATCCAATAATAAAATAATGATAACTGCTAATAAGAGAAAATAAATCTTCCAATTGGAAGAAGAGGAATAGGAAACAAAAAAGTTACAGAATGAGGTAAGGGTGTTGTACCTTTTAGATTCTGTAAGACTATAGAATAGTCTCATCTGGCTAAGAATATGCCATCATAAAAGAGATACGAGTTATCCAAATGAATCAGCGGGTAGATTACCTCTGTTTTCTGTCTTGGCCCCGGGAGCAAGTTTGGTTTCTCTTGTGTTGCAATACGTTGATAGGCGACAGCAAAATATTTCAAGAGAGGAACTTCTGACCACGTTCAAGGTATTAAAGCTTCCATTGAGGAATCTGAGAATAATGCTACCAGCCATGAGGGTCTTGGCAAAGGAATGCTGGAGCAAAGATAATCATACCCAAGCCTTTATAATCTCATAATTTGCTTCACTCTTGTCCAAATAAATTTGGGCCTCTTGCAGGAACAGGAGGTAATTTGTCCTTTAAACTTATTCCAACTTTGAACTGAAGAGAATCTCTACCAAATAAAAAATTTGAAGAAAATGATGTATAACATCCTTTTTATCAGATAGGCTACTATAACTATATTCACCCTGACCACCAGTACATATGCATATGAGTTTCTGCATGAGTGCATGCCTGCCTTCATCACGAGTGTGTGTGTGTGTGTGTGTGTGTGTGTGTGTGTTGAAAGTACTTTTGTTTGGCAGCTGGTATGCTAATGCTATTTGATTTCTACTACCAAGCTATGCCATTTGCAGCTCAGAGACAGTGAACACAGGCACTTTCCATTCAAGCTATCTTCTGAATTTCTCCTAGGTATCTACAAGATTTGTAATCTATCCTAGTTACTAAATCCAGATGAAATTTTTATTTGTCAGTATACAACAATCAACTGGGAATGAGGAAAAAAATACATTTTTCAGCAAGCATCTTACACATTCTATATATATTGATGGTGAAAGAAAGGGGTACTACAACCTCTCTGCCACTACTCAATATGACCTTCAACAGAACACAGATATAGAAAATGGAGTCAATCGAAAACATAGAAGGGGGAGAAGTCACCAGGCTTCAACCCCAGACAAAGACTACAGACAACTAAGGAATGCTGAAAGAGGGAGAAATAATCTTCCCCAGGAAAGAGCCCACCTTCTACCTTCTAGTTATTCAGTACCAAATGGTCAGCCCTGAAAATATATACATACAATAACATTACACATACAGAACAGGTTGTATTTAAATATTAAGGAATACACCCACACACCCACACTCACACACACACACACACACACACACACACACACACAAATAATTGGAGTAAAAGGGGACTCAAATTTAAAAAGAATCAAGGGTTGTACATGATAGGGGTTGAAAGGAAGAAGGGGAAGGAGAAAATGATGTAGTTGTACTATAATCTCTTTCTCTGTATATTTCTATATATAAGTACACACACATATATACTGTAATGTATGTAATATAGTACACATAGTTTATTTATATTATGTATATATATAATATATGTATCATACATATATAGTAACATAAAGCAAGTAATTATATGTAAAAAGATGATAATATCAGCTTTATTACTATTTCATTTCTAGTATCTACTTTTAAATTTCTAGGTATACCTTTTCTTACCTAACCTGGAATGCCACCCTGACCATGCATTGCCTTATGTTTTCTTGATCTATGATTAGGCCCAATATCAAAATTCATTATTCATGTAAGTAAACATGCTGGTTTTCACAGGCAAACTGCAAAATACAAGAAGGTATTCACTTCAGTCTTGAAAGAAGGTTACAAATTCTTGTCAACTCTTACCACAAAATCTGGGAGGATTTAAAATTATTTTACTGAGATTCACTTTTTGTTTTTTGTCCTCAGCCAGTTTTCTGTGATGAAAAATTGATACTATTGACTTTTTCCCAGGTTTATATGTATCTTTTCTCAAGGGAATTGGCTTGGCACACCATTTCTACCTTCATCGTCGATTTTGAGCTGTTTTAAAAGATAAACTCATCTGGGATCTCTCATTTGTTACATTTAGGATCACAGGCCAGCTATATGATGACCACTTCTATGCCAAGAGAGATATTTTTCATGAGACTTTACAGTTGTTTCTAAAATAATAGACATTATATCAAAAATTTGAGAGCAGAATAAGATGTTATAAAGGAATGTTTCATTATTATTCTGGCATAGGTCATATACTTAGCAAGCTGAAGGTTATTTTTTAATTTATTTACATTTCCTTTCTATACTATTCTAAGCCAGAGTGCTCATGGAGAAAGAAGTTAGATATTCACTATACCTAGCAATTTAATACCAGTAAACTGGGGTGAATCTGAATGTAGTACTCTTACAACATTCTATTGTTGTTAGAATTGTCTAGAAATGTCTATTGTATGTAGTTCTATTTCTGTAGGAATTACCAAGAACAGGAAAACTCATTTATTAGTACCATGTATTATAAAACTTGCTAGCATTCTGTCTAAGCTACCCCCCCCAGTTACCCAGCAACAGCCAGGTGTGCCTGACTCACTATAAAAGGGGCTGCTTGCCCCTCTTCTCTCTCTTGCCTCTTGCTCTCGTTCTGTCTTCTCGCCTCCCTTCCCCCTCCCTCCCCATTTCCCTCTTCTCTATCTCTCCACATGTTCATAGCTGGCCTCGCCTCCTCCTCCTCTCCTCCTCCTCCTCCTCCTCCTCCTCCTCCTCCTCCTCCTCCTCCTCCTCCTTCTTCTCTCTCTCTCTCTCTCTCTCTCTCTCTCTCTCTCTCTCTCTCTCTGTCTCTACTACCCTCTCAACTCCCCTCCCCATGCCCTGAATAAATTCTATTCTATGCTATACTTTCATGTGGCTTGTCCCTCAGGAGGAAGGGACACCTCAGCATGGGGTTGTGGAAGCACCCCCTTCCCCCACACCTGACTACACCTCCACCAAACATTTTCCTTCTCTCTTTATTTTTATAAAACACAACACTCATACATTTTTGTTATTATTAATATCTGATAATTTCTTCAATGCTTATCTACATTAGACTATACATTCCATTATATTGAAGACTACATTATCAATGTAATAATAATTCCTAGAAAATAACTTGTGCCAAATGATGTCCAGCTTTTAATGCTGCCATACTGAAGAAACCATCACAGCATGGCTTACAACTCACCTGTTCTTTGAAAC
The DNA here is from genome assembly GCA_019843965.1 of Rhynchomys soricoides. Classification (NCBI taxonomy): domain Eukaryota; kingdom Metazoa; phylum Chordata; class Mammalia; order Rodentia; family Muridae; genus Rhynchomys; species Rhynchomys soricoides. The sequence continues at coordinate 3,793,278 of JADRCH010007604.1, read as the reverse complement.
TAACCCAGCAGCAAACACAGAGGACATAATGCTTATCACTAATTGTTAAATGGAGTATCTGTTAAAGTAGTTTTATGTATCTGTAGAATATTTTATAATTAAATTATTAAAAATATGTCACAATGAAAGAAGCTATATATCTTGATTTGGGGTTCTGTTCGGTTTGTAAAAATTCAGGAAAATTTACAACTTATAAATTGACATTTGTGAACATATTCATTGTTTCAATGAAAAAATATGTGATGTGACACAGCTCATTCAAATATTCTGTAGTCATTTAAAATAACAGTACTATAGTATTGTTTTATTACTTTGTACAAGAAAGAATCAAATAGTAAATTACCTTTGGTAGAATTATCATTTTCACAATGTTAATTCTAGCAACCCAAACATTGAAAGATTTTGCATCTTTTAGTATCTTCCTCAATCTCTTTCTTCAGAGATTTAAATTTTTATTGTAGAGGTCATTCACTTCTTAGTCTAGGTTAATTTCTTCATATTTTTGAGGCTAATGTGAACAGGAGTATCCATGATCTTTTTCCTAGAGTGTTTCTTCTTGGTGTTTGGTACCAGTTGTATTTCATTTGCCTATGGATTAAGTTCAGTAATTTTCAAATGTGACCTCATAAAACTTAAAAACTGCTTTATGAATTCTACCTTTTCAGGTAGACCTCAAACCCCCCAAGTTCTCTTCTGTTTTCCCTGTCAGCCTTTCGTCCTATCCTATTTCTGTTACTTTGTATTCCCCACATACCTATAGCAACACTCTCTAACCAGCAGCCACACTAGGCTTGGATTAAGATCAATGGCTGACTCAGCGTTAATCAGAGAAAATTCTTCTTGCACTAGACGGGAATTAGCCCACAGAGGCCCACAGTTGAACAGGTTTCTGACTGTGAGACTATTTCAAGCCCTCAATCCTAAATGTGATTTCTTCACCAAACCACTCTCCTCAAGGCTCAGAAATCATGCCAAAAAGGTAGCAAAAGACCCTGAAAGTCAGAAGTGATGGATGCCTCCAAGGAAGCAATATTTTCTAGACGCAGCAGGACTGATGTACCTGTAAACTTGCCGAAGCTGTGGCAGCACAGACACAAACTATACAGGTTCAAACCAGATGAAATGCAAGCATTGAGAGAAGTAAATAGACATGGGGTCCCAATTTTTTTTTTCAAGAAGCTATTTGTAATTGGTATCTACTAACAAAGGGCAAATCAAGTTTCTCCAATGGAGTGTCCCTGGTATGTCAATCAAACTCCAGGGTGGGCACCACACTCAGAGCTAGTTAGCTAGCACCAAATGAACTCCTTGTGTATTTTCTTTGTTTACTGGAGTTTTTGCTTCACCTTGTATCGGTTTTTGGCATTTTTCTTTTGCTTTCTTTCCTTGTTTTGTATTTTACAGATTTTTATAAAGAGAGATAACATGAGGGAAACCAAATTGGATGGGGAGGACATGGGAAGAGTAGGGCGAGAGAAGGAATGTGATCAAATATATTGTTTGAATAAATTAAATAAAAAGAGAAATATAAAATATAAGGGGAAGCTGTAGAATATACTGAACTTTTATCTTAGAGAATGAATGGAGTTGAAGAAAAATGCCAGGAACACATTGCCAAGCTTCTACATCAAAGTCTGAGCCTACAAAAAAAAGAAGTCTCTAAGAATAACAAATAATTAGACTTTGAAATGAGAAATGTCAGCATACTTGCCAATTGAGGAAATACAAATACAAATTAAAACCACCAAGATTTCATTGTACTCTAGTCAAAATGAGTAAGATCAACAAAATAATTAATAGATATAGGGGAAGGGGAATCCTCATTCATTTTTGTTGGGATTGCAAACTGGGGGCAGCCCCTCTGGAATTCTATTTGGAGGATTCTCAAAAAGGTAAAAACAAATCTGCTATATGACCCAGCTATACCACTGAGAAACATAGAACTGAAGAACTTGACATTCTACTCCATGATATTCTACTTAATCTGCCATGGTCATTATTGTATTTATAACAGTTATGAAATGACAGTAATATAAATGTCCTTCAACTGATGAATAAACAATGAAAATGTAGTACATATATACTATCAAATACTATTCACCTTTTAAATAAAAAAATGTAATCATGAGTTTGGAGATAAATGGATGGAACTAGAAAGCACTATGCTGAGGGAATTAATGAAGAATGAAGAAGTAAAAATTAAAAACACCACTTTTTTCTCTGTTTTGTGGATGCTAGCTCTAAATCTTTAGATAATGGTATATATTCTGAAGTAACAACAGATATAAAAAAATTAAAATGCACCATTGTGTCTTGGGGAAGAAGTACTAGAGAAGAGACAAGTCGGGCACAGTTATTATGAAGTAGAACATGAAAAAAGCTGATAGGGAGATTACTTGGAGAGACAGGAATTTCAATGCACAGAAAGAAAGACAGAAGATAAGTAACAGTAAGGATGTTTGGATAAAAAGCTTTATAAATCATTATTTTATGGCTATTAAAATTAAATATATAACTGAAGTTATATCAATTGAGGTGATAATGATTCCCATACAAACTATTTAACAAAAAACATATTGCCAGTCAAGATTTTTTGAGGTCAAGGACATAAAGAGAAGCCCCACCACCAAACATTGTAAAGTATTGCTGTTGCTATTGGTGCTTTCCACAAAAAGAAGTTAAGACCCTGTTGCTGAAGACACAATACACTTTAGAGTCAATATTTAGTGGAATGCTTCTGGACCTTAACGTGGAAGCCTTCTCCCTAAGGCAAAGATCTCATAGTTTTGGAAGGAGTTGTGAAGCTTCCAATTGAGAAATGAAATCAATAGTCCTATTCAGCTGTAACACTAGTATACTACAACAATGCTCAGCAGACCAAGATATTCCAAAGGATGTAATAGTGACACATATATCATAGGTGTAAGCAATAGTCACCTAATTGAATTTAAGGTCCACTTAGCAGAATGGAATTTATGTTTGGTACTATAAATTCAGTCAACCTCCTCTGTTTGGTGGGGCCACGGAAACTATAGGAGAATCTATTATTGGCAATTTTCCAAACAGTATGATGTCTAACTGCATAATAAATACTTATAACCTCAGATTTAGCTCTCACCTGTGACAAGATACAGTGATCAACTGATTGTGAGTTGTCCACCGTAATCCATATATTTAAAATACAGCATTTACACTCAAGGCTTAGGGAACATCACAGAAGAGGATATGGAAAGGTTGTAGAGCCTGAGAAGCAAATATCTGCTGGGATATAGTCTCCTTAAAATAAAATACTACTATTACTACTAATACTACTACTACTAATAATAGGACATAAAGTGGAATCATGAAACAGAGAACTTGCAGGATCAGTGGAAGTGAATATAATCAAGGTTTGATGAATGAGAATTATTAAAAGTAAATATATTCTTTTTAAAAAGAAAGCAACGTTTTTTTTTAAAAAAAATGTATGTGATTCAGATCCCCTCAGATTAGATTTCAATCACCTATTTCTGTGATTCTTTTCACCTCTTGACTTTCTAGTTCTCATTTGTGAAATAGAAAAAACAATGCCTACTTTTATTAAATTGGCTGCTGGATATAAAAGTGTCTTCAATGATGGCTGGCACGTAGAAGGAATATAAGTAGCTGTTGTTATTTTTTGTTATTTCAGTTGTGAAATGCATTTTTGTTGACTACAAGTATGCTAACAGTTTAAGTCTAAGCAAAGCCTCTCCGAGATGGTGTTCATGTGACATAATTCTACAAAATGGCTGTTTGCCTGGCATATATTCAGTTCTTCCTATTGCACTTGGATTAGAAAGTATTATCTGGAGTGAACAATCAATCATCACATATCATCCAACCCAATGGACTTCACTGATAACTTCTTATAGCCATTAAATAGTACCATCCCAGAAACTTTAGCCATACAACTGCAGGACAATATGTTGATTATATGCCAGTTGTTAAATTGAAGCAAAAAAATTCCTTATATAATATTCTTTCAGTGATACTTTTTATAGTTTGAGAATCTCATAGATAGGTATGGTGCATTTTGATAAAATTCAACCCTTTTACTTCTTCCCTCCAATTTATCCCTTACTTTTAATCACTTTATTTCCCAGTTTCATGTGTTCTTTCAACAAACAAAGCAAACTAATTAAACAAGCAAAAAAGCAAGCGAGACCATGTAATTTTGCCTGTATATGGATGGGTGTGGAACAATCTACTGGGACATGTGTAGCCTCTTAGGAGCAGCAACCCTGAAGTAAACTGACTCTCTCTGGGCCAGCAGACACCAATAGACAATAGCCCTTGAGCTGTTTGCAAATCTTCATAAGGACCTTTCCAAGTCTTGCTGAGATTTTGGCTGGTTTGATCTTGTTCAGGGTTACATTTAAAGAGGACAATGAGTAATGAAGAGGTCGATAGTGTCTTTAATCACTAGACCTGAAATAAATTTCCCTTTCCTGGGGTCCATTAAGACATTTTACCTACCAATTCATGGGAAAAACTCAAACCTGGTACTGTAACCTGGTCAAAGTCCATAGCTGGGGAGGTCATAGACCTTAGAGGAGAACCTGCTAATATTTTATTGCTAAATTTACTTAATGTTAAAATACCCTCTATGTATTTACATTAGTACTTATGAATTAGTGGTGCTCTCTGCTTTGGTCAGAGAAGCTTCTGTTTGCAGTGGGTGACAGTGCAGTGACTCAGAACTGATCAATGTGCTGTGAGCAAATTACTGCAGTTAAAGGTTAGAAACACTGATATATTACTCCAGCTCAGCTAAATAAAAAACAACCCCCTGCCTATGCTTAGTCAGGAAACTCTTTATTAAATTAAGTAACTCATACCAATAAATAAATAAATAAAAAGATAGGAAATTAGAAAGGGAAATTGGAAAGAAGATTTTCTGGGAAGGTGAATATGATAAGTGAGAATGAAGAGGAGAGTTTGATCAAAGAGTATGGTATATATGTATGAAAATGTAAAAAATAAAATAAAAATTAATATATATTTGTTAGCTTCTCTGTAATTGTTTTAAAAATACTTGCCAAAAATGACTTGGGGAGAAAAAGGTTTACAAATCTCAGGTCACAATCCACTGTGTTCTGTGCTCAGTTGTATCACAAATGTCTCATTAAATAATTTATATATAATGAATGCTTAATAAATATGCTTTATATATGTATAAACTGTGTGATACAATTATTCCTTAGAAATACTCTCAATGTAACAAAAGGAAATGGCATAGTGAAAGTAATTGCATTTTGGGAAAAACAATTCCAAAACATTGCTCTCTAATAATATGAAATTGTTGGTTCCCTCCTTCTACCATGTGGTTTCTGGGGATTCAACTCAGGTTGTTAGGCTTGGCACCAAGAGCCTTTACCTGCTAAACCATTGCACCACCCATTTTGCCCATTAAAAAATAACATTGTTCACTACAAGTCTTTCAAGAAAGAAATTGAAGAAGATATCAGAAGACAGAAAGATCTCCCATGCTCATGGGCCAGTGGGGTTAACTTAATGAAAATGGCCATCCTATCAAAAGTAATCTGCAGATTCAATGCAATCCCCTATCAGCATCCCAAGAGAATTCTTCACATAACACAAAAGGATAATTCTCAACTTTATATGGAAAAACAAAACAGAAAGCCCAAAATAATCATAAGATTATTTTATGACTAAAATATTCTTAAACAATAACAGAATTGCTGGAGATGTCATTATCCCATTCCAAGGGATTCCATGGAAATTCTCAAACAATTCAGGCTGTTACCAAGCAATAGGTTGCTCCATGGAAATTGATAGTGGGGCTCCTTTGCTGAGTACAACACCCACACAACTCATTCAACATGGAGAAGTTGAGCTGGTGCCTATGTGGAGCCTTCACCATTAAATTCTAGTGCCTCTGGTGTGGGAAAGTATTTGCTGTCTACCAAAAGAGAAATATAAATACTAACTCAGTCAAAAACAGAACAAAAAAGAACTTTGATCTACAGTACATCCTGTCTACAAGACATGTTGGGGCAATTGTGACACAGAATTAGTGGAAATAACCAATCATACCCAAATCAACTAAAGATCCAGTCCATGAGATGGAACCAATACTTCACACTGTTTGGGTGACCAAGAACCAGAGACTAAAGACCTAAGATTAGTGTCTTATTCAGTTATCATCATGAAAACCTCCCCCTTCATTATACTGGCATACTAGAACCAATGATGCAGAGATTCACAGTCAGACAGTATAGAAGAGAGAAAGAGAAGAGAGAAGGAGGGAGGGAGGAAGGGAGGGAGGAAGGGAGAGGGAGAGGGAGAGACAGGAACAGAGACAAAGAGACAGAGTTACTGAGAGAGAAATAAAGAGACAGAGAGAGTGTGTGTCTGTCCTTGGAACACACAGTTCTAAATAGTGAGTCTTCATCAAATACCTCTTCTCAAGTCTCAGGGAACTCAGCAGAAGAGGATGCAGAAAGAATGTAAGGGCCATAGGGGATGGAGGACATCAGGACAAGGCATCTAAGTCAACATGGACAAAGTGTGTATGAACTAAAAGAGACTGAAGTAGCAAGAACAGTGCCAACCTAGGTCTGAACCAGGCTCTGAATCTATTTTTTCCAACATAATTTTTATTGGTTATTAGAATATTTCACATACTGTAACCCCAAACACACTTACTTCCTAGTCCTCCCAAGTCTTACCCACCTATGATTGTGAACTTCACCAAGAATAAAAGAAGAAAAAATACCAAGTCTATTTTGCATTGCCCATATACTCACTGGAGCATGGTCAAACTCCCAGTACCCAGCCTCTTAAAGAAAACTGAGTCCTTCCCCACCCCCACTAAAAACCATCAGCTGCGATGAGCTATATCACTTCTTTTTTCTTTTTTCTTTTAGTTCTCTTGAATGGCTTCTTGTCTATATTGCTTCTATTTTAGCAGGGGTTGTGAGGTCAGGTTGTCACAGAAACCTTCTAAGTCTCTCATTGTCAACTGTCTACAGTCATTGATGATGTGTTTATAAAAAGATAACGATGTAAGATATGTTCTCTGGGGGTGTGTGGTGAGGTATGGGGGAGTGTCTCTGCGGGCCCATGCTGAGGCATCACTTTCCTTTGAGGGACCAGCCACAAGATGGTATATTATAGAATGGAGTTTATTCAGGGCACAGGGAGGAGAGTTAAGAGGGAGACAGAGAAAGGCAGAGAGAAGGAGAGAGTAGAGAAGTAGAGGCTGGCCATGACCACATGGAGAGAGGGGGGAAGGGTATGGGGAGAGAGGGGGAGCAAGAGAGCAAGAGGCAAGAAAGAGAGGCAGGAGAGGGAAGAGGGGGCAAGCAACCCCTTTTATAGTGAGTCAGGCCTACCTGGCTATTGCCAGGTAACTGTGGGGAGGAGCATAACTGGCTGTTGTCAGGTTAACTGTGGGGTGGAGTTTAGACAGAATGCTAACAATTGATACCACTGCAAAAGAAGCTTTCTTGACCTTTACTGTCAACAGTAGCATAAATCATGGATTCTACATGGTTGACAGCATGGACCACAAACATCCACCAGGCCTCCAGTAGCAGTACAGACCATAAACATCAAGATGGACTTCAGCCACAGCATACACCATGAACACTGTCATGGCCCTGGATGGTTATGCCTGCTCTTAGAGATCTTTTCCTTCTGTTGGGTGGCCTGGTCCAGCCTTGATATGATGTCTTTTGTTTTATCTTATTATATTTTTTAGTCTTATTTTTAGTCAATATCTCTTAGAAACCTTTCTTTTCTAATGAGAGACAAAATCTAAGTGGCTCCAGATAGGAGGGGAGGTGGGAAGGAACTGGTGAGACAAGCAGACTCCATGACAGGCTTTGAATTGGCAGTTCAGACATAAATCTTTGCTTCCAAGAAGTGGACAAGTTGAGACAAGTCCAGGCCTTAGAAACTGCTCTGCCCCCTGGCCTGAGGCAAGGACAATGAGTCAGCAGCAGTTTCCAGACTTCTGCAGCAACAGTTTCCTGCCCTGCCCTGCCCTGGTAATGGAATGACCCTAGAAAAGGAGTAAGATAAGGGCTACCCACCTGGAATCCCAGGTCTGCAAGCTCACTTGGTTGTATCTCTATCTTGTTAATGGGAGACCTCAGCATGCTGGACTTCTGCAGAATAAAACCCTCTTTGTGTTTACATACTATTTGAGTTCAGGGACTCATGGCGAACCGTGGACCCTTAAACTGGAAAGAATAAAAAGAGGAGAAACTGTTTTCAAGATATTTCATATGAGACAAGAATCATAAGAAGCAAAAAAAAAGAATAGAAGAGAAAAAAAAAACAAAAAAAACCAAATATGTGTAGATAACTTACCTGAAGTTGCACAGCCAGCTAGTATTGGAGACACATCTTAGGCTCTAGTTTATGCCCTTAAGCACCAATGATGTATTCCCTCCATAACATCTTCATAATCCCTTCAAATAAAAACCTTCAATAAAAAGGACTCATAAAATTGTTCATAGTCTTATTTGTTATAATCTCAATGTTAAAGGAATCTGTAGTGATATCCCTTCTTCGTTCGTAATGTCAGTAATTTGTGTCAGATCTTAGTTTTTCTGAATTAAGAGGGCCAAATCTATGGAACATTTGGATTAAAAAATGATTTTTGCTCTAGTTTTGTTATTTTGTTGGATTGCTTTACACTTAATTTTTATTATTCCCTAAAATCAAAGCTTTGATTCTTGATTTTAGAGATGCCTCCTTTTTTGTTGCACTGTGTCATGGTTTGAATATGCTTGGCCTAGGGAGTGGCACTATTGGAAATGTGGTGGTGTTGGAACAGGTGTGTCACTATGGATGCGGGCTTTAAGACCATCATCCTAGCTGCCTGGAAGTCAGTCTTCCACGAGCAGCCTTCAGATGAAGGTGTAGAACTCTCAGTTTCTCCTGTACCATGCCTGCCTGGATGTTGCCATGTTCCCACCTTGATGATAATGGACTGAACCTCAGAAACTGTAAGCCAGCCCCAACTAAATGTTGTCTTTTATAAGAGTTGCCTTGGTCATAGTGACTGTTCACAGCAGTAAACCCTAACTAAGACATACTGTGAACATTTAATGTGAAGTCTAATTTTAAGTTTTTAATCCAATATTGTGAACTCTAAGTCTTAAGGTTGGTCTCTACACTAGTATATCTTATATAACCAAAGTGTTCTATCTAAAGAATAACATCTTTACTGCAGTCTGTGGTCTCACAAATTCTCTGTTCCTGTGATCTTGGCTACTTCATGTACTCCATAAGTGGAATTTCACAGAATGTCTAGATTGCTGCCCATAGAGCAATGTCTGGTTCATCCACAGTTTTATTGTGCTACAGGATTATCACCTTTCTAAATATTCAATAACACCCAACTGTGCATTTTTACTATACTTTCTTCATCTATTAATCTGATAATGAACATCTGGATTTTATATCTATGCTAATTCTTGCGAATCATTGATCAATTGATATATCAGTTGAGTGAGGAAATATCTTTGTTTCTTTTGTCATTAATTGTTTTGTCTCATGTATTTTAAGCTTTCTCAACTCCTTTCCCCACAAATTTAGTTTATTCTTTTCTGACTAGAGAATTGTCAATGACCTTTCTGAATTCAGTGATTTAGGATTCTCTATTATGTAATATGTTATTAAACTTTACTATTGAATTTTTACATTTTAGATATGTTTTAGCCTTAATTTTTCTTTTATTTTAATTTTTACTTTGACAATTTTAGACATGTATATGCTGTGTTTTGATAATATTTACTTTTATTACTATCCTTTTCTATATTATAATGCTGCTAAATCCTATCTTAATTAATTAATTAGCTTCTCAAATGCTGCTCCTCTTCCTAGTCCCCCTTCATAGAGTCCCTTCCCTCATTCTCCCTCCCTCTCCCTTTCTTATCTGAGAAGAATGCCTGCCCTCTTGGTATCTTTCCATGCTGACACATCAAGTATCTGCAGGAATAGGCACATCACATCCTCTCCTACTGAGACCAGACAAGGCAGCCCTGTTGGGAACTGATTCCACAGTCAGACTATAGGGACATCTCCCCACTCAGGCTGTCAGGGGACTCACATGGAGATCGAGGTACACATCTGTTATATATGTTCTGGGGCCTCCACTCAGACTGTACATGCTCTATAAACCCCATCATTTTATCAAGAAATCCTCCTCATTTCATATCTCTGTCTTTCTGTCTCTCTGTGTATCTCTGTCTCTCTGTCTCTCTCTGTCTCTGTTTCTCTCTCTCTCATGATCCACTGACTTGACAACTTGAATCTAAGATTATATATAATGAGCACTGGAAGAAATAATTTCCTAGAATATGAACAGTTAACTAAAGTCAACTAACAACTGCCTTCCTGTTCTCTAGTAACTACAAACTGCCGATATTCCCCCATGGAAAAAGATAAGACCTCTCAAGCCATTCAGAATGGAATGCTGAAAGGTTGAATCTTGTGTGGGTAACCACATTTGTTGTGATTTCATGAGTCCAATAACGTGGTCTTGTCCCTTTCAAACTCTTACATTCTTCCTGCTTCCTCTTCCACAAAGTTTCCTAAGCTTTAGGAAGCTGAATATTCAACAGGCAATTGTTTAACAAATTATGAGTCTGTGCATCAACAACCACCCACTGAGGAAAGAACTATTTCCAATTTTAAAATAGGAATGTTTTCTAATTCATTGTTAAAAGTTTCACTTTGTTAGTGCATATAATATAGACTTCATTGAATATTTTTATGGTGGTTTTTAATAAATTTGCATTGGAGTTGACTTTCATAATTTGGTTTTGTTCCTAATTTGGTTTCTTTTTCTTTTCTTTTCTTTTCTTTTCTTTTTCTTTTTCTTTTTTTTTTTAGCTTTTTCTTGACTCAATACATCGATATTTGAATATTAGAGAAAGCAAATTCCTATCTCTTTTCATCAGCCTTGTAGCAACTGATGAAAAAATTTCTTACCAGCTGGGCCTGCTGGATATTTAGCATTCAACATTTATACTAGTCTAATGTATTTTCTAAGTTTGTTAGAGTGCTTTTGTCTCTTCCAGATGTATGGTAAGTCATATAGCTTTTCCCTGAAACCCAGACATGATGTACTGGTTTGAAAGGAACTCTGATAAACATTTAGTAATGTGATTCATGAATAGAGAGAAAATATTAGCTTCTTCCACAATGGTGTTTCAGCCTTTTAATAAGGTGTGCCTCTCAGCTGTGAACTTCTCAAATACCTTAAGGCTATCAGCTACCTTTAGTGGAACAAGATGAATGAAGGGAATTGCTGTTGTGTATTTTCAATCTCCATACAGAAGTCTATAACAGTATGGATTTGGAATTTTCTATTCCTTCATACTAGGTAGGTTCTAAGAAAAATCATAATATGTTAAAATCTGGCAAAACAATTTCTTTTTATGGTTGTCTTTCTCAAATGTATTTTTAAAAGACTATCCTTCCCTCTGATCACTAGAAGTATGCAGGGAATTTTCTCTGATCTTCTTGCCAATATCTGGTAAAGTTACAGGAATTAAAATTCAAAGATTCATAGGGATCCTCATAGACTTCTAAAACCACAAATTTGTCTACTTGAGGTTTTCAGTAATTCAACTGTATTTCAGTTTTTCTCATCTCATACTGGTTCTGATTATTATTTCTGCTTGTAGATTTAGACTACTACTAATTGTGATCTCCTGTTATACATGTAGTTCTCTCTAGTTTAAGTGGCTAAGGTTTTACCTTTATTGCATTTTTTGGTGGTACACTAATTGCAGTGCTTGATTTTTCACTTTGTTGTATTTTGTAGTTGTTTTACGCTATTAAGCTGTAGTAGTGACTTCTATCTTGTTTCCATACAGTGTCTTTCATCAACAGAACTCTTTTTTTCAGTAGAACAGGGCAGAGGGGGCACTATTACAGAGATCCATAACTAGTCAAATGCAAAAAACAAAAACTGTGGTATTTCCCGATTCAGTTGATATACCTACAGCATAACTCCATATACCTAAGGCCCAAGGAAAATAAGAAAGAGGGATCAGAAGTATTGTAAGAGCTAGGGAATACCTGTTGTCAGATACTGTCTTCTATACATTAATGTGATGCAGTACCCACAAAATCTCAACAATATGGTTGCTCTAGAAAGACTTATGTACTGACAACACTAGTTAACATGCCAGAATGGAGGACAAAATTATCATAATGCCCCACCCCTAGAAGAAGAAGAGCCACAGGTGTTCAATCAATGGGAGCTGAGAGAGGATGAACTGGTTTTCCCCAGCATAAGCTCTGTGGTGGTTATGCAATCCTAAATGATCCACCATAAACCCATGTACATAAAACAATACTAAATGGACTAAGTATGATGATTTTGTGCGTGTGTGTGTGTGCACTTAGCAATAATAATTAGGGAAGAATAGGTCATGGATTTGAGATCCATGAGATCCAGAGAGGCAAGAGAAGAGTTGAAGGGAGAGAGGAAGGTGCAGAGATGTTACAAATACAGTATTTGTGTATGAAATTCTCAAAAGTAAATATTTTAAATTAAAAAGTAAAATAAAATTTCCCCAGTGTTAAAATATAAGTAAATAAAGGCAGAAGGTGAGAAATGTCTTCATAAAGTTGTCCTCTAGCCACTACACCTATGCCATGGCACACACATACCTACACTTACACAGACACCTCATATACATGTACATTAATTCAACAATGATAAAGATTAAATTTTAAATCTATAATTATAAATTTTACAGCATATACAGAGCTGTGCCATCATCACAATTATCACCACCTCCCAATGAAATTCTTTACTCAATTAATAATTACTTTCTATTCTTCCAACCCTATTTTTTCTTCTTCCATTCCTTTTACTCAGACTCATAATCACAGGCAATAACTGATTGTTTTACAGTTTTATAAATTCATCTATTTTTAATATAAATGGTTAATATAATATGTTTTATGGCTAGCATGGTTCTTTTAAATATTATCCATATGGTAGCATGTATCTGGACTTCATTGCTTTTTAATGTATATGGCTATTAAGATTGTCATTGCAAAAGAATTCCTGGCTGATATACAGCGACTAACCCAACTTGGGATCCATCCTATGGGCAGGCACCGAACCCTGACACATTACTGATGCCATGCAGTGCTTGCAGATAGGAGCCTGGCATGGCTATACTTGGAGAGACACTACCAGCAGCTGACTGAGACTGATGCACATACCTACAGCCAACCACTAGACTGAGGTCTGGGACCCTTATGAAGGAGGGGAAGGATTAAAGGAACCTAAGGGGATGGCAACCCCATAGGAAGACCAAGAGTGTCAACTAACTTTGATCCCTGGGAGCTCCCAGAGATTAAACCACTAACCAAAAAGCATACATGGGCTAGGCCAAGGTCCCTAGTACTTATGTAACAGAGGACTGCCCTGTCTGGCCTCAGTGGGAGAGGATTCACCTAATCCTGTAGAGATTTGTTACCCCAGGGAAGGGTATGCTGGAGGGAGGGTGGAAAAGCCTATCAGAGGCAAAGGGGAGGAGTGATGGGGTGAAGACCTCTAGAAGAGAGGACTGGGAGGTAGGGCAACATGTGGGATATAAATAAATAAATTAATTAATTCAAAAAAAGAATCCATGACTTAGTACCACAGTTTTAAGACAGAAACGCATCTAAGAACAAATGATACGATATTACTTTCTCTCCTTCCTTAAAGATTTGATCTGCTCACTCACTAATTTATGTGTTAACAAGCTGTCCTGATACTGAATAGGTACATATTTCTCATTTGTGTGTAAGAAACATAAATGGGTCATGTAGGTTCACATACTTAATGGCAAAGCAAAGTTTTAGGTGAGAAAGTGAAAATACAAATGAACAATAGTCAGGTTATATACAAGGTAAAACACTGGCCCATTGTCTAAAGCAGCCTGCCACGAACCACACAATCTCTGTAATAATTGGACCAGAATTATCATTTGATTAAAATGTGATGGTTCCCTAATATTTTTTTGCCCCATATGTTCACCCTAGGACCAAGCAGACAAAGCAAAATATGATTCTTCAACTAAGCCCATAGAGTGTTCTGTTTCTACTCAGCTTCTAGCTTCTCTGTGGCCATAGTCTCAACATAACACCTTTTCCATTTCCCAACCACCAATCTGTCTTCTTCTCTTATTTGCCCCTGAGGCTTTGTCAAATACACATGATGGAGACTGTCCCTCTTGCTAACCTAAGTTCTGATTGAATATTATGTGCTTAACTGTGTGGTATTGGTGTGGTAGTGCACAATTGTATTTCCATTACTCAAGAGACGGATGTGTCAGTTCTCATGAATTCAAGGATAGCCTGGATTATACTGTAATCTCAAAGTCAGCCTAAGGTACAGGTAACCTCAATCTCCAAATATTTTCAAAATCTGTGATTGTAAGAGACAGAGGAATGTGGAATTTGCTGTGACAGTGTCTTCTAAAAATTTCAGAATTTCCACCCATAAATCTTACTAACATGATCACCTAACCATGGTCTAAAGAAAAACAATGCCAAAAGATATGCTAATGTGAATTCTAGGTTAAATTCTGGAGGCCTTAACCCTAGACAAAGAACTACAAGAATCTAAGAAATGCTGAGAGCAGGGGGAGAAATACCAAATTATCCAATACTAAATGATCAGCCCTGATAACATATACAAAATATAACATCATATAGATTGAGAAGGTTGTATTTAGGAATATCTACATCTATGTATCTGAGAATATCTAAATTTAGATAGCTTTCCTGATTCTCTCTATGTTCATTGTCTATGCATGTGGGCTAGTTAGTGATGATAAAACAAGAGTATGCCACCAGTTGGTTTGACACAACCACCTTTTCAACATTTATACTCCAAGATTCATGTTATGCAGAGGTTTTCTTCCTGTTTTTTTTTTTCCTCCGCTTTATCTTCTGAAAGTTCCAATCCTTTTTTGGTAATTGACACTAAGGTCTTTTCCTTACATTCCTTCAGATGTTGCACACAATACTCACCAATGGGCTCAGTAATAAAGGTCACTTCTAGGCCATGCTTTCAGTGATATTCCACAAAGGCTCAGTTAGGTACTCAGTTCTAGGTCTAACCTAGGTCTAATCTTTGCTTCTGGTTTTCCTCCATTCTTGTGCAATAGTCCTCAAGTGAAACAATCTCATTTTAGAAGCAGATAACTAATAATTCCAACAGAGCTGAATGTTTTTTTTTTCTAATTTTGAGAGTCTTCATGAATTCCAAGTTCTGTATTTTTTTTTGAGAACTGCTCATTAAACCCTTTGTGGTTTTCTTTATCTTCTGCTTGTTCAGTGACTAGTTCTGAACATTTCTTGACAAATTTTTGATAACTCTCAAAATGTTGTTTTCCTGAAACATTTCATGGAAAATATTTAGAAGAAGACTCTTGGAACCTACCTCCCACTCAATAAAATTTGGATACTCATACATTAACTAATCTACAATAGTAAATGTTCAATCATGTGTATTGGGAATGAGATTAATATGCAGCACCTTCACAGAGTATAGTTTACTGAAATCTGTCAAATGCTCACATTTGATCTTATCCCAAGCATCTGATTAATTTAAAATGACCTTTTCCAGAAAGATCCCTTCATTCAAATAAAAATCAAGAATATTAACTGGGCAGTTTTGACCTGAAAGGCCTCCAGTGTTTGGTCCTGGGTCTGGGTTTCCTCAGGCATATTTGCTGAGTGACCATAAAGGAAGCAAGACTAGCCATGTCACAACACTGAAGCAACTCTCCACTGTGAAATCTTAGAGTAGCCCAAACTACCTTATATCTGTATTTTGCAAGATCCCTTTACTAGATCAGCCTGGCTTGGGGTTTTCTATTCTTTTTTCATTTGTCACCTAAGTGGCAGTCCTGAAATTATTGCCTAGTCTGTTCCAAATACCTGTGATCATTTTTCAGTCTTACCCAAACTTTAAGGAAGTCAAATATTGAATCAATTAACTTAAGGAAATGTTTTTGAGTGATAGAGTATACATTAAGAAACAGGTTGTGCTGATGAAGCGTTCATGTATTGATAGCATACTATAATCCAATGGCAATATAGGTTTATTAATTTTGCTGGGTGAGTAATAGGATTAGTGAATGGTGTTCACATTTGGTAGCTACTAGAATACTAATAATCTATAGGTGTCATTCAAGTTTTAATGAGATTTTGAGCAAAGTTCTTCCTCTTCTGACCCTCATTTGTTGAGTAAAAAAATAAAGAATTTGGATAGATTTTATTTACCTCTTTATTTCTGACTCTATAAATACTTCTGAGGTTTAAATTCCCTTTAGAGCATAGTTACTGTGGTCTGCATGCTTTGACAGAGAAATAGTATTAAATTCTGGATGGTTTGTCTACAGAGATGCTTCTAGTCATTCACTTGATAAAGGATGTCATTAGTGGTGACTGTAAGGCACTGAGATGTCATGGAAACGACACTGGAAAGTGAAACTCGAAACTTGTTTTGTTCTTTGCTGTGCTGCTAATGAGCTAGGCAACATGACCTTCTCAAAAGCTTTCTGAATGTCTGATAACCTGAGTCTCCTAATCTATAAAATCAGAATACTATATACTTTAGGACTTGTGTTTTTATAGTTTAAAATACTATTTAAGAGGAAAATATAAATTTTTAAGTTCTAAACTTGCCATTATTGCCTAATAGCATCATGACCTTTGGTCAATTAATACATTTTTCTTGCCTCAGATTTCTCATATCTAAGTGTTAATAGCTACTAATTCTGGAGATCTATCAATAGTACATAGCATTTACTTAACATGCACGTGGACTTGAATTCCATCAGAATTATTATAAAATAAATAAAAATAATAGTGGGGTCTTGTGTTGGTTTAAATATGCTTGGCCCAGGGAGTAGCACTATTTAGGAGGTGTGGCTTTGTTGGAGTAGGTGGTGTCAATGTGGTCATGGGCTTTAAGATCCTCTTCCTAGCTACCTGAGATCCAGTCTTCTAGCAGCCTTCAGATGAAGATGCAGAACTCTCAGCTCCAACTGTACCAGGCCTGCCTGAATGTTACCTTGTTTTTGCCTTGATGATAATGGACTGAACCTCTGAACCTGTAAGTCAGCCCCAATTAAATGTTATCTTTATAAGAGTTGCCTTGGTCTTGACGGCTGCTCACAGCAGTAAAACCCTAAGACAGGTCTCACAAATAGATTGCATTATTCTGCGTATATTAATGGCACAGGGTGCTAACCAGTGGCAGAATTATTGCCAATAAAGAGTGCTATCTATATAATCATATTATTTGCATTCATAAAATTTCTTATATTTTCTAGATTTATCAAGCCATTGTATCTCTATTGAGTTTTACCTTGGGCACAGAATTGTTAAGGAAGTAGTACCTGTCATAGAAAGGTTTTGTGAGGATTCATGCACATGAACGTTAACTGTCAGTTAGTTCCCATTATCCTTAGGATCCCAAATACCATCTGCACATACTGAGTCCCAAGACAACTCTTGAATCACAAGCTAAATTTATTTTTTCTTGACAAAACTAACGTTTATATTTGGGGATAAAATATGATATCTTGGTCTATGTACACACTGTATAAGGAGTTAATGAGTCTAGTTAAAATAAACATCACACTATTGATATCATTTTACTGATTAAAAGATTAAAATGTGATAGCTTTGTAATTTTTAAAATATGTAATATATTATTAATAATCATTGTCACATAGTGACATAGATCATTAAAGCTTTCATGCAGTCTAATCTCTCTCATCCAGCCTTCCTTCCTTTTTCAGGCTGTGATAAGCATGTGCACTCTTGTGCTTATGTGAGAGTAACTTCTAAAGATTTCTTATTTGAGAAGCTGTACTATTTGTCTTACTGTGCTTTTTAATTTTACTTAATATAGTTTCTTTTATTTGTATACACTTTGACAATTTCCATTCTTTTAAAAACTACATAATATTTTAACTGCATACAAGAGAACTCCATACAAGTACCTCATTAGTCCTTCAAAAATAATATAATCAAGACTCAAATTAATTTACAATCTTCTTTTCCATTCAAAAATATACTGCCCTAGAATAGTTTTCATTTCTAGATTAGGTAAGATTCTCTAGAGAAAAAGATTTTATAAAAGGGAATTGATTGAACTGGCTTATTGGTTTCAAACAGGATAGTACAACAATGCTGTTTTCATTCTAAGGAAGCTTAGAACCTAGTAACTACTTGCTCTACCTGGGCTATATACTTCAGTAGTACCAAACTGATGTTGAAGACCTGAAATATTTGTTGAAAGACTCTAGCCTTTAGTTGATATTAGAAGATCAAAAAAGCTAAATTCATAATTCCATTGGCAGTGATAGGATAAATGAACTCATAAGACATGAGGTAAGGAGGCAAAAAGAAAAAAATAAATGAAAGCTTGTCCTTTCAATTTTCTATCTGAAACTATAAAAGTTACCCCTACATTCAGGGTGGATATTCCCAATTTAATTGATATAATCAACAAGATCTTTTACAGGCATGGCAAGAGAACAAATGGATTGAGTACAGGTGTGCTCAGAGACTCTTCTCATAGAGTTCTAGATCTGTCAAGTTGATGAAAAATATTATCTACCACAGGGATGTTATTGCAATTTTTTTTCAATAACCAGAATCATTCCTGGGGATTTTCATTATGAGCAGAAACGTCTACCTACATTCATTCATTTATGGAGGTATTTTAGCTGTTCCTTTGCAAGTACCTTAAAAACAAACAAACAAACAACAAACCAATCCCTACATGTGTACTTCTACTGCTTTAGGGAAGGAATTTATTAGTTTACCTGAACTATCTCACTTCTGATACCATATATAATTGCTTGCCACTAATCTAACATCAGTATGGAATCTGGACATATGATATCTAAAATGATATCTTGAATATAATACCTAACCCATCCTCAAAATTTTTTATTGTCTACCCATTATCTGATGAATAATAGTCATCTTTATGGAAATTATTTGCCAACATAAAGACCAACTTTCTGGTGTTAGAAATCAAAAATCTTCTCTAAAATGGAACTGCTTACTAGCATTGAACAGACTATGTATTTATGTCCCAAATAGAGTTAGCAATAACTTTCATTGCCTTCATAAATTAGGCACTTTGGATATGAATAAGATTTAAATCATTGTTGTAGTTAGTTTTGAATATCAACTTGACACAGTCTAGAGTACTAAGAAGAGAAACCTCAATTGAAGAACTACTTAGATAAAATATGTCTAAGATTATATTTATTGTTAATTGATATAAAATGGCCCAGCCCTCTGTGAGTGGCACTATCATCTAGGCAGGTGATCCTGGACAGTGTAAGAGAGTTAGCTAAGTGTGAATAGAACAAACCAAAAAGTGAGTGAGCAAGCGTGGATCCTTCATTGATTTTGGTTCAAATTCCTCCTTAAATTAATGCTGTCTTTCCTCAGTCTCAGTCTGTGAAATGTAAGATGGAATAAATATCTTCCTCTTCCAAGTTGTGTTTGGTCAGAATGTTTTATCATAACAAGAGAAGTCTATCTACAACAGAATTGTACCAGAAAACTTGTGTGTTTCTGTGATGAATCTGATCATGTGGCCTTTATTCCATTGGGTTGTTTGATTGGAGAATTAGGAAGTATTTTAGAGCCTTGAGCTGTAAAAGTCATCGAGTGCTTGGCGCTTAATGAGCTGTTATTGTATGTGATTACAAGATAATGCTGAAAACAACTGGGACTGCAGAGGCCTGCATTATGAAGCTTCAGAGGGCAGCAAAGACTCTTTTAGGACCATTTATATAATATTTGAGGTTAACAATCTGTGCATGCACAGAACACCAGCTGCAGCTTCCACTTCCCCTGTCCATGCCTACTGGGATCCCACAGACTGCCCCATTCTTGCCTTAATTCTCTGCCTCAATGCTGTGTCCCAGCCCCCAATTCTCATAGACACCGGATACTGAACCACGGGCCAGATGGCCAGATAGGCTGTCCTCAGATGTTCTACACTCTCTCTTTTCCTACAGATCCAATTCTCAGGGTTGCCCCTAGCACTGCACCATACCATCATGCACTGGCCTCCCATCCCTCTATCCCCAACACCAACAAATATTTCTCTTGAATACCAGCCAAAAAATAGGCAACACACAACCAACATACTCTTTGAAAATCCTGATAGGAAACAGAGACCAGGAAACAAAACACCTGAAACCAACAAAGTCAAGCCCAGAAATCAGCAGCTAGCAAGCTCATGATCATCTCATTAGATGGAAACAAAACAAAACAAAACAAAAAACAAACAAAAAAACAACCCAATGAAACAAGCAAACAAACAAACAAACAAAATTTTAAAAACCAAATTCAAATTCCTGATAAAAATCCTGGAAAGAAAGAGATAATTAAAATAGCCACCCTACCAAAATCAGTATACAGATTTAACAAAATATCCATCAAAATTCCAACCCAAATCTTTACAGATCTTTAAAAGATAATTCTTAATTTTATGTTAAAGAAGGATTGATAAAACAATTCTGAACAATAAAAGAAAGGCTGGAGGTATCATCATCCTCTCTTTCAAGCTGTACTACAGAGCTATAGTAATCAAAACTGCATGGTATTAGCACAAAACCTGACACATTTATCAGTATAATTTAATTGAAGACCAAAACATAAATTCATTCACAAACTTATAGTCGCCTGATTTTTGTTAAAGAAACCTGGAATACACACTGTAAAAAAAAAAAGCATCTTCAACAAGTGGTCCTGGTCAAACTGGATTTTGCATGTAGAAGAACGCAAATAGATCCATATTTATAACCCTGCAGAAACCTCATATCCAAGTGGTTCAAAAATCTCAACATAAAACTAACTTACTGAACCTGACAGAAGAGAAAGTGGGGAACAGCCTTGAATGCACTGACACAAAAGATAAATTCTCTGAACAGAACACTGATAACTGAGGCACTAAGATAAAAAATAAACAGGATCTCATGAAACCAAAAAACTTCTGTAAGGTAAAGGACACTGTCATTCAGACAAACAGGCACTCTATAGAATGAGAAAAGATTTTTTTACTAACTCCACATAGAAGTCTAATACCCAAAATATATAAATAATAAATAATATTAAATAATAAAATAAATAAAATAATTTAATAATAATTAAAATTAAATAATTAAATAAAATATATAAATAATACCCAATATATATATATAACTCTAGAAAATAGTTATTAAATCCCCCAAAAATCTAATTTTTAAAATGGGGTACAGCTCTAGACAGAGGAATCTCAAATGGCTAAAAAACACTTAAAGAAATGTTCAACATCCTTAGCCATTAGAAAAATGCAAATCAAAACTAATCTGGGATGCTAACTTATATCTGTCAGAATGGCTAAGATCAATAACACAAGTGACAGCTCATACTGGCAAGGATGTGGAGCAAAGAACACACTGCTTCATTGCTGGTGGGATAGCAAAGTTGTATAGCCATTATGGAAACTAATATGGTTCTTCCTCTGAAAATTGGGACTTGAACTACGCCAAGACCTAGCTACAGTAAGTACTCTTTGGCATATACCTGAAGGATGCTCAATTCTAGTTCAAGACACTTGCTCAACTATGTTCTTCTATAAAAGCTATATTCATAATAGCCAGAAATTGGTTATTATTGCCAAATACTAGAATCATTAATTGCCAAAAACTACATATCACTTAAGAGAAGATTGGATTAAAAAAAAATGTGATACATTTACACAATGGTATATTACTAAGCTGTTTTTAAAAAATGACATCACAAAATTTGTAGGCAAAATGGATGCAACCAGAAAAAAAAAATCATCCTGAATGAGATAACCCAGACCCAGAAAGACAAAGATATTATTTATTTGCTTATAAGTGGATATTAGCTGTTAGGTAAATGATAATCATTCTAAAATCCACAGACTTAGAGAGGCTAAATAAGAAAGGGCTCTAGGAAGGACACATGGACTTCCCTGGGAAGGGAAAGTAGAATATATTTTGTCAGTGCACTGGAGAAGGTATGGACTGGAGCAGGAAGGATCATGTTGGGAGAAGGGATGGAAGGAGATAGTGTGGGAAGAGACAGCTGAAATTGGGGAGCACTCAGAGGTGTGGAAACCTAGCTCAATGGAAACTTCCTGGAATCTATGATGGTGACCCCAATGAGCACTCCTAGTAAGATATAGAGTCTGAACTGTGTAGCCAGGCAATACTTCCATGGTGGAACTGATTTGCATTTAATTTAGTTGTTGGCCAAGGGGGTTCTATGGAGATCTCTAAACCACTGAGGCTAGTGCTAAGACAGATAGATGGTCACTCTCTGAAAACTGATAGTGGAGCCCCTGGACAACATCCACACAGCTTATTGAAGGTAAATAGGTCAAGTTGATGCCTGTATAGATCCTTCACCCCTGTGTTTTAGTCCCTTTGGTGCAAGAAGTTACTCTGGAGGTGACCTAAAGAGAAATCTGGACACCAACCTAGCCACAAAACTCCTAACCTACAATTTGCCCTGCCTGTAAGATGTGCTGGGGGCAAACATGGTGCAGAACTTGTGAAAGTAGCCAGTCAATGTTTTATTTAATTTGAGACCCATGTGAGGGAGCCCAAGAAACAAGAACAGGAGAATGGATAGTCCATAGACCTAGAACAGAACCAAACATGACTAGTCAAAATGAAAAAAAAAAAAAAACCAATAAAATGATTCCTAATGGTATTCTTCTATATTCATGTATTGGTGCCATGTCCAGTTGTTATTTGAGAGGCCTCTTTGGCTAGAAGATGAGATCTGTTGCAGAGACCCACAGCCAGATATTATGCAGTGAATTAGTCTAAATTTGAGGTCTCTGTGGGGTCCATCCTCTTGGAGCTTGGGAAATCCTGTAGAAGAGGGGGAGGAAAGATTCTAGTAGTTAGAGAGGATGGAGGACTCCAGTAAAGGAGGATCCAATGGATCACTTAAACAGGGTGCATATGCGCTCACAGAAACTGACATAGCAAGCACTGAGCCTATAGGTGTCTGTACCAGCTCTTCTGCGCTTATGCAATGGTGGTTAGCTTGGTGTTTTTGTGAGGCAGTGGGAGCAGGTTTATCTCTGACTCTTTTACCTGCCCTTGAGACTCATTTCCTGCTATTGAGTAGCCTTATCCTACCTCAGTATGAGAGAGCTTTTGCCTTGTCTTATTGTATCTTGTTTTGTTCTGTTTGGCAGTTGTCTTTCAGAGGCCTACTCTTTTATGAAGTGAAGTGAAGGGGGAAAGATGAGCTGAGGGGAAACTAGGAAGAATGGTGGGAGGGGAAACTCTGGTCAGGAAGTAATGTAAGCAAGAAGAATCCATTTTGAAACAAAACAAAAACAATGCATGCTTGCTGGTCAACTTAGGCTAAAGAATCAGCTGTGGTTAAAAAGAGATCCACACCACTAAGGTGCAATCTTTGCTTCTTTAGGTGAGTAGATCCTTGTCAATTTAGTCTGAAAGATCAGCTGTGGTTATTAAGAGCCTTATGAAAAGTGTTTCCTCAAAGTCAGCAAACAAAAGCTGGGGAATCAAAGGTACCAAAGCTGCATCTCAAGCAGGCAGATGAACTTAGCAATATGGAACTTAGCAGTATGGAACCTACATGTCTGCTTTTCACTGCATGAAAGATGAAGGATTGTGGATGTCATGTGGGGAAGATGGGACTTGGTACTATGTGGTAGTGTTAGAGTCCCTGAACTGAAGCCAAGAAAGGCTACTGGTGAAGGTACAGTTTCAGTTCCACCAGACACTAGAATATTGAAGATGCCAGTGTCATGGAACATTCACCAAGGGCAGCTACAGGTGTAAAGTGGAACTTACTCAAATGTAGGAGACAAGCTGTGCAGGTTGTGCATGGAAGAGCTGGATATATGGAACTTCCTAAATCCTTTGGAGCCCACAAGACAAGTGCATTTCAGATGCCAGACACTGAGTTACAGGATTTTGGTTTTGCTCAATTGTGATTCTTTATCCCCTAGTTCTTAAATTTTGGAATAAGAAAGTAAGGGATTTTTAAAATTTTTATTGGAACTCATAGTTACTTTAGATTTTAAAAAAACTTGATATTTTTAAAGATGTCATTTTTTAATGATCGTAAGAATTTAAAAGTTGTGCTATGTTTTTTGTCATAATATAAATACAGGGATAAAAGACTTAAAGTTTACAGTTTTAAAGTGTTGTGCTTCAGTTTAATAAGTCCTAGAATATCCTTGTTACATTTAACTGTCATTTTGGCAAATCCTAAAGTTTTCTGAGAAGAGAGTCTCAATTGAGGGATTACATACATGAGATTTGTCTTTGGCATGTCTGTAAAGGATTTTCTTGGTTGTTGACTGAGGTCAAAGTGTCTAGCCTACTATATGGGGTTCTATTCCTAGACAGATAGATGGTCTTGAGCTATATAAGAAAGGTAGTCAATTATGAGTCAGAGAGTGAACCAGTAATCAGGGTTTATAGTTTCTGCTTTGAATGCCCTATGTAAGTTTCATTAGAGTTGAAGAAATTCAGTAACAAAAATGGAAGTTATTTGTATTAGATAAATAGCTGTTATAAAGAGATTCTAGGTTTTAATTCAAGTCCCATTTTATAAGGCAGTTCACTTTTATCACAATCACAACCCAAGTGTAGGGAACAAAAGCAAATTATTGGGTGAAAGGACATTGGTAATATTCTAGGTATTAACTTTACTTCGGGATTTACTCACATTCTTATTCTTCTTATGCTTCATTAACATAAAGATCCAATCCCACAAGATACAAAACAATGATTTAATAACTCATAGACCTTAGTTTTTTTGGTATTTAACATAAAATATATGCTTAGTAAATTTTTAGGGAAAGGATGAATGAGTGATTTATTTAACCAAGGAGATTTCTTATACCTAAAAATTGGAGGAGAGGGTATAGCATGAAGATTTTGTAGGCAGCCACTATTTTTATTAAAGTTTATTTTACTGTATATATATATATGTGTGTGTGTGTGTGTGTGTGTGTGTGTGTGTGTGTGTGTGTGTATGTATAAATTTCATGCATGCAGGTGCCCATACAATCTGGAAGAGGACATTGGATCACCTGGGATTGGAGTCAAGTTATTGTGAATTGCCCAATGTGGGTTCTTGGAATTTAATTTGGGTCCTCTGGAAGAATGGATAAATGCACTTAACTTCTGAACCATCTCTACAGACTCGAGTAATGGTGTTTCCCTACAGGTACACAGTTTAGAGTAAATGATTTTGGTATGGTTTATTACTAGACAAATATTTAATTCATCTTGGAAGAATTTTATGTATATTATGATAGAAAGTTTGGTTGTCCTAATGTCATTTTTTTAAAGAAAACGTTCTTACCCATTGGGCATTCTTGGAAGCTTTTTAACAGATAAGTTGATAATATATATGCAACACTTGTATAAAATATGTGTTTTGTAGTGCCAGGAATTTATCTTGACAATTCTTGCATGCTAGGCAAGTACTAAACCACAGATGAATGTCTCTGACTCCTTAAAATATATTAAGTTATTGAACTAGGTTGAAATTCCCCAAAAAATATTCAGATTCTAATATCTGAAACTTGTGAATATTTCAAAAGATAGTATATGCATGTTGCTAATTTAAGGGTTCTGAAATGTGGAAATTATCCTCGGATTCCCTCCCAAACGCATCATAAGTATCTTTATACATGAAGAAAGAATGTACTCATTGGATAGGGCTTTGTAGATAGAACATGGAAAGCCAAGAGATGCAAAGAACTCATTATAAATGCTGGCAAAAAGCAAATATAAATTATTCCCTATATACTCTGTAGGATATATAGCCTGTTTCCACCTTAATTTCAACTCCATGAAATTTTGATTTGGACTTTTGACCACTAAAATGATAAACCAATAAAATGTGTAATTTCAGTGTTCTGTATTTGTTATAACTTGTTATTCTAATCACAGGCAAGGAATATAGCAGTTGATAATGAAAGAAAAATAAGTACTATAGTATATTGACAACACTTTGACATCAATGTAGTTAATATTGGATATAGTTTGAAGATAATATGATGGCTACCTGTTGAATTGACTGTAAATAATAAAAAGATTTTTACTCTAAAATTTTGAGCAACTATAGGAATAGTGATACCTTTTCCTAATCTGGGAAACACTAAGTGAAAAAAAGACATTAAGGAACAAATTCAAGTATCACATTTTAATCATTTTATGTTGAGATGTCTATCAAACTCCAAGTGAAGTCATTTAATAGTAGTTATAAACCCATGCCTGGAATTCTGGCTAAGTAATATGGCCAGTGAATAACAAATACCATTGGCAGTAGCCTGTGATGCTTGGTGGGAGCAAAGGGGATTCCATGGTACCCCTTTGGCCAACTATTCAATGAGATGTAACACATTCCTGGCACTGGGTGTTTTTACTTGGTGGCATGTCTAGTTTGTTCATGGTCTTTTCCATTATATGGTGACTCCATTTAGATTCCTTTTATATTTGTGTATATATTTAAGAAGCTTTTCCAGTAGTAGGTTTCCACTTGACTTGTCAGAAGACCTTTGGTGTTAGTTGTCCCTCCCATATTCCCTTCTTTCCCCTTCTTTTCACCATTTAACCCTCCTATTCTAGTTTCCTGTCTGTCTCCCCATTAACACTGTGTTCTATTCCCCTTGCCTTGGGAGATGCACTCTTCTTTCCTGGACCTCTGTGGTTCTGTGGATTATAGCATACATATTGAAATCTTAACAATCTCACACCTACATTTTTCTTAATAGGTGAATAACATTCCACTGTTCAAATGTACCACATTTCATTATCCATTTATCAGTTGATGGATATCTTTGCTGTTTCTAGTTTCTGGCTATCATGAATAGAGCAACAATGATCATATATAACATCTTATTGCTGATTTTTTTTAAAAGCCTTATTTTATGTCAATAAACATGGAAAGGTCAATCTGGTACCCAAGTAGAAGCTTTACTCCAGTTGACTAATATTCATGCTTCTGAAAGGTACTATGCATTCTAGTGGAGGAGAATGCATTCATCAATTTCTCCCAGCTTCAAACCCTGCAACCCAAAGCAGCAACCTACTTACAAAATAAACAAATACAACAGCAGCACAAATGTTATACAAGAAACCAAACAAATTTTTATTGGATATAAGACCCACTCCATGGCTTGGAACCTATAAGTGACATTGCTAAAGTGGACAAGAAACTGAGGCTAGATAGGGTATAGACCCAGGGAAAAATCTAATACTATTAATCTGCTAAGGAACATAGCAATAAAATGATCCCTAATGTCATGTGCATATAGCCATAGGTCAGTGCCTCACTCAACGCTCATTGGAGGAGCTACATTTTGCAGTAGATGGTAATTAACAGAGACACACACAACCTGGACAGTGTACAGAGGATGAAAGACTTTGGAGCACTCAAGCCTAAATGCAATGTCTCTTGTATCTATACTGAAGAGGAAATATAATGATTGTAAGAGCCAGAGATGGTGGATGAATTCAAGGAAACAGCATTTTCCAGACATAGTAGGACTGATGTTGTCATAATTACTTTTCTACTGCTGGGAAGAGACACCCATAACCATGAACAAACAAGTTATAAAATAAAGCATTTAATTGGGAGCTTGCTTACAGTTTTAGAAAGTAAGTCCATGACCATCATGATTAGAAACAAGGCAACAAGCAGGCAGGCATCATGCTGGAGCAGTAACTAAGAGTTTACATCTAATCTACAACCACAGAGCTGAGAGAGAAACTGGGCCTAGTGTGAGCTTTTGAAACCTCAAAGCCCACCCCCAAGTGATACAGTTCCTCCAATAAGGGCACACCTCTTAATCTTTCCCCAAAACACCAACAGGAACCAAATGTTCAAATATATGAGCATATGAGGATCGTTTTAGTTCAAATCACCACATTTCACTCTCTTTCCCCCATAGACTTTTAGTCATATCATAAGGTAAAGTACATCCAACATTAAAAGTTCCATAGTCCTTCCCAGTCTCAAAACAGTTTAAAAATACAAAGTCTCTTTTGAAATGACAACCTCTTAATGTAAGTTCTCGTAAAAAGCAAATTACATACTTGCAGCATACAGTGTGACACAGAATACATATATATATATATATACATATATATATATATATATATATATATGTATATATATACATACATACATATACATTCCAAAAGGAAGAAAAGGGAGCCTAGTAAGAAAATGCTGGGCCACAGAAAGATCAAGATCAAAACCCAACAAGGCAAACTCCAAATCCTGTAGCTACATGTCTTTATATAACTCTTTAACTCTTTGATCTGCCACATTTTCTACCTAGGTTGATTATGACACACTTCTCTCCTTCGAGCTGGTTCTACTTTCTGTTTGCAGCTCTCCTTAGCAGACACTCCATGGCTATGGTATCTCCAGCATCATGAGTTCTCCAGTGTAATTCTGGCTTCACACAATGGTCTCTTTGGGCCTTCATGCAGGGACTTCCAAGCCACTTGACAGGCCTCAGTGATGTTCCTTACCTGTAGAGAAATATTCCAGAACACTTTTACTCCTGAATCCTTCAAGTCTCCTAAAGCCAGAATCATATGGCTGAAGCTGCCAATTTTTGGTTGCTTTGGTTAGAACCTCACCCTCACCTTGAATTACCATTTGCATAAGCGTTGATTTGTTGGTATTTTCCTTTGTTGAATAAGCGTGTCTTTGCTTTATGAGGAGAAGATTCTTTAGTCATTTCCTTTTTATAGGTCAGATGCTTAAATGACCTGTGGGTGTTGTGCCCTTTATTTCTTTTTAGCACTGGACCTTTCTTTAAACTTCTCATCTCTTTCAGCACAAGAGTTTGTCTCAACATTGAATTTGCTGGTGTTCTATTTCTCTTCAAACTGAATTTTGCATCTTTTTGTACCCTGCTATATCATTTTCTTGTAGATCTGCATAAGAGCAACCACTAATAATCACATGGAGGAGACAATTTCAAGTTGCCTTAATATCTCCTGTGCAAAGAACATTAGCCCAAAACTCTTTAATTTAGCCTCAGGCAGAGTCTTAGGACAAGTGCCAAAACCCAGCCATATTACTTGTCAAAATATCACAAAAATAGTCTCTAGACCAGTTGATAATATTGTTTTCTAGTGAAACCACTCATCTTCCAAGTGCCTTCTAGGGTGGCCCATTAAGCTTCACTTACCATGCTCAACCACTTTCTTAATCCAAAGTCCCAACATTTTCCATATCTCTCCAACAAGTAGTATAGTCAGGCTTGCCACAGCAGTACTGTAGTGCCTGGTACCAAACTCTGTCTAAGTTACTTTTATATCAGTGTGAAGAGACACAATGTGCAATGTCCAAGGCAACTAAGAAAGCATTTTACTAGAGGCTTCCTTAAAGTTTCAGAGGGTGAATCCATTTCGGTCATGGCGGGAAGCAAGCAGCCAGGCATGGAACTGGAGCAGTAGCTGATAGCTTACATCTGACATCTGACATCTGACCCACAACTACAAGAGAGAGGGGGGTGGACTGGAGTGATGGCTGGAGTAGACCCCAGTGATGTATGTCCTCCAACAAAGGCATAACTGTTAGTCATTCCCAAAACTGTTCCACCAACTAGAAACCAAGTATTCAAATATATGTGCCTATAGGGGCCATTTTTATTTAAATCATTGAAGATACACTTATCAACTCACAGAGACAGTGGCAGTATGCACAAGACCTATATGGTTCAAAGCAAATTGAATCACAGCTTTGAGAAAAAGAAATGAACAAAGTCCCATTCTTAACTAGGAAGCCATTTGCAATTGATACTTGCTGGCAAAGGGAAAATCAGTTTTCTCTAATGGAGTGTCACTGGTTTTATCAACCACACTGTGGGGCAAGCCCCATGCTCAGGAGTAGTTGGCCAACACAAAGCAGACTCTGTATTGTTATTGTGTGTGTGTGGAGGGGTAGAAGAGTGGAGGGGTTCTTATTTCATTGTATACATTTTTGTCTATTGGCTTTTGTTTGTTTTGACTTTCTTTTATTGTATTATTGTGTTTTTGTGCTTTTTGTTTTTTAAGTAAGAGAAGGAACATAACGTTGGGTGAGAAGGGAGGTGGGAAAGATCTAAAGGATTTTGGGTAGGGAAACACAATTAAATATACTCTATGGAGATATTTTAAATATGTCTAGAAATTGAAATTTAAGAACCATTAGCATGTTGAAGGTATTTCAAACAATAGAAAGAGCTGTGTTTGTTCTCTTAAGATAAATGTCACGCTGTATTTTCAGATAAACCCTTCAAAGCTGAACTTATCATTTTATCTCAAATATGTGCTTCTTTTAGTGCTATTTATTCAAATCTTTGGCGCACCAGATCAAAAAAGTCTTGCATATTTTCTCTCATAAGTGGAAAACTGCAGAGGTAAATGAATGCCAGAAATCACTACAGATATGAAAAAAAGGGAAATGGCAAATGTCTATAGAAGATGGGTATTAGAGGAGGTGAGTGTGATCAAAGTACCTTATGTACATCTATATGATGTCAAAACCAGACACATTATTTGTATAATTAATAGATACTAAGAACATTTTTGCTGCCTAAGTTGCTGGAAAAAGGGATAATTGAGTGCTCAGTTCTAAACAGGACATTTATATGACTACCTCTAAGATTCATGGAATGTTGCAAAATAAGGGACAGGGAGACTGTAAGAGCTAGAAGGCAGAGAATGGGGCAGCAAAGTGCTATGTTGAGTATGACACAGGCATTGCATTCATTAATGCATAAGAGCTATGGCTGCCTATAGTGGACCTGTATAAGATTGGACCTGTCGTCAGACATACCCATCTCTGCTAAATTACTGTCTAGTGCTGAATTATGTCAGAGAGGTAGCCACCATCTTAAGCTGTGTACCCAATGATGACCTCACCAGTGTCCAGTGAATAACTTACTACCCATCATCATAGCGATGACCCCAGTTTGTAAATCAAAACCAAAAGATATAAACATGGAAGAGGAGCCTGTAGGGAATATGGGAGGATTTACAAGAAATAAGACTGGAAATAAGAAGGTGGGTGATAAAAGTAATCAGAACCCATAGATGTATTACATAGATGTATAGAATTGCCAAAGAACAAACTAAATTAATAAAAATATTAAAAACTAAGAGTATCTCCATCTACTAGTCATCTAAACCAAAAAAAAATATTAGTTTTCTTAAATGTTACCTTTTCTCAATCCTGTTCATTTTAGTTTCAAAATATTTCTTTAGTACATTTTTTCAGTCAGTCAGGATTTCTGTTGTATATCATCAGAACTATTTTTATGGTTTTCTAAATATTTATACTATTGTTACCCTATTTTCTCCAAGTCTATAATTCTTATTTCTACCAGAGATTTATCTAAAAAATAATTCACAGTCATAGAATTCATGTACTTCAAATTGTTCTATTATTCTGTATTGGTATTTCATATGATCCATTATTCAATATATATTTATTCATCACCTACTATGAACCAGACACTGTACTGGTCATAGGGGATCCAAGGTGAGAAAATGTAGACAGTCATTGTTTCATGAGGGGTCACAATGAATATAGTCTGAGAGCTTTGTCAGAGGGTACAAAGACTTCATCACCAGGATGCTGTATATCTTTCTAATTTTATTGCTTCTGCTGCTTCTCTTTACTTCCTCTTGCATTTCAGATATAAGAAACTTGTTTGCTGTCTTTCTTGGGTTCAGGTTTTTTAATTCCATTTCTTCTCCTCATTATTCTCATCTCTGCTTGGAACACCACTTAGTCCCCCTCCTCATTTAGGTGCATCAATTTATCTTTAAAGGCACTCCATTTCTTATCAATTGAACTATTTTTCTGATACCTTATGTCTACTCCTATACAAACATATCATAATCATAGATGCTATTTTTAATGTAGTCATCATCTCCTCTATTTATAAGTGGCTTGAAATTATCAAAAAATAAATTAAAGCATTGAAAGCTGATTTCTTTAAGTCCTGACCATAGAGTAAATACCTGAATTTCTTTAGAAGAAAGCAGCCATTTTAAGAAGAGAATGGATATGTAGGGAGTGTGAAAACAGAAGCCTAGTTGGCAGTCATGGATGTTAAGGTTGTTTTCTCATGTAGAGGCTTGGAGATGGATACCTTAGCCCTGAAGATGGTATTTCAAGGAAATGAGATTCAGGTCCTAGAGAAGATAAATAGCCATTTTAAAAGGACAAAAGATACATTCACTATTGTAAATCCTTTGCAGTAAATGCCCCAAGGAAAGAAGTAAAAAGGTGAGCTCAAGTGTTGGCTGAAATAATAAATACACACACTTCACCAGGCAGGCATTGTAAAGAGGACAGGGATTGTGCCAGAAACCCAGATTGTTTCTATCTCTTAGTGTCAAGGTTTGGAAAGAACAAGTGCTTTGAGTTATATAGTTTTCAAAGATAAGAACTCATTTATCTATATTTGTATCTTTACTTCACACCCCAAGCACCAAACAGACTGATCCAATCAGGTCCTTAGAACAGCAAGAGTCACTTGACCTGTGATAATATGTATGAGATTTTCTTGGTATATGCTAGCCTGGGTAGGGGCTTTTTCCTAAATCCATAGAACTGAGCATTCAGATTGTGGGTCTGCACTTCAAATGACTGGTGTAGGGAGATAAGTAACTGAGTTGAATGATGAGTGCCTACTATGGGCAAGGGTGTCAGCTAGTGTAATATTATGTTCTTATAAGAGAACTACTGAAAGAGCTGCATTTGCTGCCCTCAGAAACCACATTTTATTTTTGCTAGTGAAGAAGAAAAATACATAGAAAAAGATATCCTGAGCACTAAGTGAGAGATACCAATGAGTGGTTCACATACGTGGTAAAAGGAGCAATTTTCCACCATCATTTTAATCAGGGAGATTCATTGTTCATGGTTTTAGACCCCTCCACAGCCTCTTGAGCTGCTAGTTTTAGAAGAAGAGGGCATTAATGAAACCAGGAGGCACTAAAGTCTGAATAGACATTTTCCGGCGTGGTTGAGTACATCTAGATTGAGATCCTTGAATTAATACTTTTGCCAACTTGAGTTGTTTTTAAAGTTTCTATCTACTTGTAAGGAGCTGGAACATTTTGTTCCCAATTCTTTAACCTCTGTGAAAAACCTGATATAAAGCAATCATGCACGGCCTTTCACATATCCCTGACAGAGCCATAGGGCACCAACTTTTACATATGCCCAGAGAAAGAAATCACTTGCTGCTGATTTTATTGTCTGACATATTAAATTATGGAATGCTTTGTTCTATTATAAACACAACAGAAAATCTAAGAAACTAAAATTCCAAACCAAAGCAAATAAATGTTAATGAGAAAAATGTCCAAATGAGTGGGTGCCAGGTATTATGTGCTGCAAACAATATATGAGTCGTAAAATACAGTGATCATTTAAAGAAGCAAAAGGGAAAGAGTGAAATGGCTCAGTGGGTAAAATCACTTGTTGCCACGCCTGTTGACCTGCTTGATTCTCAGGGTCCACACGGTAAAAGGAGGAATGAACTCACTCCTTCAAGTTGTCTGGTGACCTCCACAGATGCCCCAAATCCCATGCACAGCATTCACACACACACTCACACACACACACACACACACACACACACACACAGAGAGAGAGACAGAGACAGAGAGACAGAGAGACAGAGAGATGGAGAGATGTTTGAAAATAAACAAATACATATGTTTAAAGAGAAAAAATGGATTTTAAGACTAAAAATAATTAGGTAGGCAAAAGCATATAATGATACTACTGGAAAATTCAATTTATAGACACAGGCAATGAGGATACAAGGATGATGGAAATGTTTCAAACTTAAAGATGATCAAAAAGTCACAGGTAGATCCTAAGTTTTTCAGCTTATTGACTTATGCTTCTTTCATTATTTCATATAATTCCTTTAGCATGTACTTTTCCAGACTGGAGAGATATATGTTCTATTGCAGAGGACCTAGGTCTGGTTCCCAGTAGCTATATAGTGGTTCACAACCATCCATATCTTCAATTCAAGGAATCTTGACACTGTTTCCTGACCTCCAGGAGTACCAGCACAAAGCACACTATATATATACACACACACACACACACACACACACACGTGTGTGTGTGTGCAAAGAAAAAATACTCATGCACATAAAATCAAAATAAATAAACATTTTAAAGCTAAAATTAATTTACTTTTTTTTTTTTTTTTTAAGAATGATGCTTTCACCATATAACACAGGCTGACCTCAAATCTACAATATCCCTATCTGTCCTATCAGTGCTGGAATTATAGATATCTACCAGCATGCTCTGATTATTAGGTGACTTTCATTTCTCAAACTTTTATAAAAATTGGCATGGAAGAAGCAAAGACAACTGAGGTATAAGGCATAGGTTGAAAATAAAATTTTTACTTATCATAATTTGCATTTCCTGATTAATTGCTAGCTTTAAATTGCCTTATAAGATAGATCTCGGACATCTATTTCTGAATCTAGCAATGATGCTAGTGTGTCATCCATAAACAGGTTTTGGCCATAACCGGTTGATTACAGTTACCCCATGTGTGCTCCCAAGACTCCTTTATGATGGCTTCTATAGGGAACTTACCTTGCACTCACAACACCTAATAGCTCATTTGTAACTTTTATCTGTAGCTTCTTTCTCAATTCACTTGGAGAGCTTCCTACTTTGTTGAGACAGCTATTGTAAAAATAAATGGAATTTAACCATTTAGTTCATTTAAAACTTCATTCTACAGCCTAACATTTGGCTTAGTGGTAAGAGTATTTGGCTGGCATGCACAAGGCCCAGAGTTTCATACTCAGCATCATGAAAGACACATAAACAAAAACTAAGAATAAATCTTTACTGTAATGTGTCTGCTGCTTAGATCAGCAATGGGGTCAGGACATGTAAGAATCAGGATGTCTCTCTTGCTTTAGGAATCCTGTGAATTAACTTTAAATTGAGAATGTTTACATGGTACCTTCACTTTGGCATGGCTCATGTTTGATATTGACCTGGAATAAGATTTATGAATATATCCAGTATTTATAACCCTCATTTGGACATATAGCATAATAAATGATAGGCCCCCAGGGCTAAATCTGGAGCCTGTAAAGTTCAATATTTTCATCCACCGCATAAATTAGAGTAGATGGTGTCAGCTGTATCAATGGAAATCAATTAAATTATAATTGCAAAGAAGGAACTTGAACTTCTAATTATTTCTGCTCATTGTAGCTAGACTGATCTTAAAATACTCCTTTAATAATATCATTGCTCTGATAACCAGCCTATAATGAACCTCTAACTTCTCATTCAAACATAGCTTTATATTCTAGGTACAATATACCCATGAAATATATTTGATTTTTAATTTTAATAGTGTATGTTAATGTGGTTAGTGTTATATTTTAATACACACATACAGAATACACAGATTAAAGTCATTATCCATTTAGCCACCTTTCCCCAACCCCTTGCCATCGTGTACTAATTACACTTGTATATTCTTGTTGTCTTTTTTTTAGTTTTAATGTGTGAGAAATAATGGGTCAAACTTGTCTTTCTGTGACTGCTATAGTTCATGTAACATTATATCCTCCGTCCCTCTGCAATTTGTTGCAAATAAATGTTTTATTCTTCCTCATAACTGAATAATTTACTCTTTTTCTTCATTTATTAATGGGAACCTATGTTGATTTTACATCTTTTCTACTATGAATACTGTTTCCATAAATAGGTGCACATAGGCGTTTATTTGTATGGTGATTTCATTTTTCTTCAAAAGTATCATGGTTGAATCATATGGGGATTTATTTTTAGTCTTTTAAGGATGCTCGACACTGTTCTCCACAATAGTGGCATTAATTTACATTCCTACTAACATTATGTGCGACTTCTTTTTCTCTCATATGCTCACAAGTATTTGTTTTTAGAGTATTCATTGTAACTGGGCTGAGAAGGAATTTCAGTGTAGGTTTTAACAATGTTTCTCTAGTGGTTAATGATACTGTGTTCTTCCTTATATTATTGTCAGTTGGATTGTATGTTGAGATCATGTACCTAATTTTAATTTAAATTGATTTGATGTTTGGTGTTTTTATTTTGTTTGCTATTATGTGTTTTGAGTTCCTTACATTCTGGACTGTCTTCATCTATCAGGTGAATTAATTGAGAAAATGCTGTCTTCTTTCTATGAGTTGTGCTTCTCACTGGATTATCAGATTTTTACCTATTTTTGGCTTTGTTTGTACCATGTAAGCTCCCGATCTGTAACACTTAAATCAAAACAGATCACTGAATAAAATGCATAACATAAGTTATAACAGTTTTAGAAAGTGTAGGGAAGAATAAAGATGATCTATAGATATTTAAAATATTTTAAACTTCACACAAAGCACTACACATAAATTAAAAGTTATAAGCTGTATTTCACTAAAATTATCTATTGTTTTATGAACCAATAAGAGTATGACCATGGAAGGGACAGGGTTGAAACTACATAAATTACTTACCTGACAAAGGACTAATATGTATGATAATAATAATAAACCTACCAGATATAAAGCATGACAAAACAACAATGCATTCGGTTTTCTTGGGGACCCTGATTTTAGAACACAATATAGTGTTTTGCTTAAAAGAGATCAACATATTCTGAGGTATGTGCTATATTCACACTTAGTATATCCATGCAGAATGCA
The DNA here is from genome assembly GCA_019843965.1 of Rhynchomys soricoides. Taxonomy (NCBI): domain Eukaryota; kingdom Metazoa; phylum Chordata; class Mammalia; order Rodentia; family Muridae; genus Rhynchomys; species Rhynchomys soricoides. The sequence goes on along the minus strand of JADRCH010007604.1, from coordinate 3,756,445 downwards.
TACAAATCTTACTCAGTAATGCTTCAGATTCAGAAAATACCCATTCCAGCTGTGTGGTGCATAAACCTCAAAATACCTACTTCAAGATGTATTTTACTAAACAACTTGAATCTTATGAAACTATTATTTCCTGAACAGAACACCAATGGCTTATGCTCTAAAATCAAGAATCAACAAATGGGACCTCATAAAATTGCAATGCTTCTGTAAGGCAAAGGACACTGTCAATAGGACAAAACCACAACCAACAGATTGGGAAAAGATCTTTACCAATCCTACATCCGATAGAGGGCTAATATCCAAAATATATAAAGAACTCAAGAAGTTAGATTTCAGGAAATCAAATAACCCTATTAAAAAATGGGAAACAGAGCTAAACAGAGAATTCTCTACTGAGGAAACTCAAAAGACTGAGAAGCACCCAACGAAATGCTCAACATCCTTAGTCATTAGGGAAATGCAAATCAAAACAACCCTGAGCTTCTACCTCACACCAGTCAGAATGGCTAAGATCAAAAACTCAGGTGACAGCAGATGCTGGCGAGGATGTGGAGAAAGAGGAACACTCCTCCATTGCTGGTGGGATTGCAAGCTGATACAACCTCTCTGGAAATCAGTTTGGCGGTTCCTGAGAAAATGGGACCTGAGGACCCAGCTATTCCACTCCGGGGCATATACCCAGAAGATGCTCCAATATGTAATAAAGACACATGCTCCACTATGTTCATAGCAGCCATATTTATAATAGACAGAAACTGGAAACAACCCAGGTGTCCCTCCACAGAGGAAAGGATACAGAAAATGTGGTACATTTACACAATGAAATACTACTCAGCTATTAAAGACAATGACTTCATGAAATTCGCAGGCAAATGGGTGGAACTTGAAAATATCATCCTGAGTGAGGTAACGCAGTCACAAAAGAATGAACACGGTATTTACTCACTGATAAGTGTATATTAGTCCAGAAGTTCAGAATACCGATGATTCAATTCACAGCAACTGTTGTACTGAGCATGAGGTCCCAGATGGAGGAGTTGGAGAAGAGACTGAAGGAGCTGAGGGGGTTTGCAGCCCTGTGGGGGATCAAGAGTGTCCACTGGCCAGACCCCCCATGCTCCTGGAGACTGGACCACCAACCAAAGAATACGCATGGAAGGACCCATGGTGCTGGCCACATATGTGGCAGAGGAGGGTCTTGTTGGACATCAGGGGGAGGAGAGGCCCTTGGGTTGAGGGTGTTAGATCCCCCAGTATAGGGGAATGCCAGGGCGGGAGGATGGGAGAGAGTAGGGGGTACCCTCATAGAGGCAGGGGAAGGGGGATTGGGATAGGAGAGTTCTGAAGGGGAGACCTGGAAAGGGGAAAGCATTTGAAATGTAAATAAAGAAAATTAAAAAGGAAGCTGTACTAGAAAATGAGAAAGCATCATTAGAATAAGGTTAGTGGATCTTTGAGCACAGTCTACATTCAGGGAGTACAAGGCATATTCTCCAAGTCAAAAGAGCAATATATAACTAAGATGGAAGAAGATACATGCTTTGAAAAACTCATAAAAGATTATATTAAAGAGCCAATAAATGGAAAAAGCCTAAATACATAAGCAGAAGACTGTTGTGAGGTGTCTGTGTTCCCCAGTGCCACCTGCATTTGTGATATGAACCCCTCATTATCTTAGTAAGCTTTCTGTACACATGAAAAAGCAGATTTTAAAGTTCATATAGAATTTCAAGAGGCCTCTAATAGCCAAGACAATGTTGGAAAAGATAAAATCAGGCCTTATCTTGGTGTGATGACACATACTTGTAATTTCAGCATTCAAGGTAGGAGGCTCACAAGGTGATTTCAGCCTGAGTCATACACTCTGTATCAAATAAAAGATAGCAAAAAGTATCAAACTTACATTCATCATGTAAGCCAGCAGTTCTACTCTTATGTGTATACCTAAAAGAACTCATATCCACACAGATTTGCAAATGAGTATTTATAGGGCATACTTTTTACTTGAAATATTTTTAAATTAAAATATAATCACAAAATTTCCTTCCTATGCTCCCCCCAAATCCTCCAATATACCATCATTCTCAAATTCATTCCCTGGTTTTCTTTATTATCATTACACACACATAAACAAACACCTATGTGTGTATGTGAACATATGAAAATATAAAATATGAATATACCTTGCTAAGTACATTTAGTGTTGCATATTTCTATTTGTTTCCATGGCTGACCACTTGAATTAGAGGGCTCACCTGGGAAGACTAATTTTCCTCAACCAAAATTCATTAATTGCCCCTAGCTCCTCATCTAATAATGGGACCCTATGAGATTTTCCTATTCCATGCTAGAATTTCTACTGGTATTGTTAATGTTCAGGTCTTGTTTAGGCAATCATATTGTTGGGGTTTCATGGTGTACCTTCTTTATCCTTTCTAGGAGACACAGTCTCTCACAGCAGACTTCCTAGTCCTTTAGCACTTACAATTTTTCTGCCTTTTCTTCCATGATATTCCATGAGTTAAGTGTGAGTGCTGTATTGTAGATGCATAAATTGGGACTGGGCATTCCACAGTCAGTTGTGCTCTGTGTTTTGATCAGTTGTTGTTTTCTATAATGGCCTTTGCTACAAAGAGAAGCTTCAATGATAAGGGGTAAGAGATACACTTATCTATAGGTATATTGATAAATATTTGTAATGTGTTTTGCAATTGTATTGACTTAGTAAATTTATAGCAATAGGTTGTTCTTTAAGCTTCATCACATCACAAACACAGTGAGTTTGCAGTGTTTTCAGAACCAGACATAATTTCCATCTTGTTAAGTAGTCTTAAGTCTAATCAGATAGCTCACATTTATTACTAAGATATGAGGGCAGCTATTGCAGCCTTAGTGATATCGTACCATACTGGTTTTTGTTGTTGTCCATAAGAGTCACAGCAGGGTAGAACCATTGATTGTTTGCCTCCATTGACGGCTTGTATGTCACCTCCCAATACTATAAAGACTAGTCTTCAATGAGAATGCTATCTGATTAGCTACAGCTTGATTCCTTTGAATGCTGTGTCTGAAGTGTGTGGTATCAGCTTTAACTTAGTCTGGGAGGCAGACAAGAACAACAGCAATAGCCTAAAATGTGTTTGAGAGACTATTGGACTGACTTGGCCAACAACTCAGAAGGAGATTTCTCCTGCCTTTTATTGAAGGTCTTGTTAGATAGCTTATGGCTCTTTGCAGGGGGGGGGTTGTCAGTCCAAGTAATATAGTTTCATTTAAACTAAACACATGTGTACACACACACACACACACACACACACACACACACACACACAAAGTAAAAGCAATTTAGGTAAATGCAAAATAATATGATTTCTTAAGGCTTAAAAAACCACCATTAGTATTACTTATCTTGCTTTTTCCCTCTCCTTCTATACTGACCTCCCTTCCTTTTCCCAGTTAAAGCTGCGCCATCATATCATACCTGTCCTGCTGCTTCTCTCTCTAGTGCCTCTTTCCCCAACATGCAGTGATCCCTTTTTACTTTCCTAGTTTCTCTCTACCATGCCAGATTACATATGTAAATCTGAAGGTGGTGAGAATTGCAACTGACAGAGAATATGTGGCATTTGGGTTACTTCATTTAAGATACTATTTCGTTGTTCCTTCTATTTACCTATAAATGACATGATTTCATTTTTTGTCACAGCTGAATTGTATTACATTTTGTACATATAGCACATTTTGATTATCCATTCATCAGTTGGAGGACATTTAAGGTTACTTCCATTTCATAGCTATTGTAAACAGGATGGAATGAACACTGCTGGGAGATTACCTGTGCCGTGGTGAGTCTCTTGGGTTTATGCCAGGAGTGATATAGGTAGGTCATGTGGTAGACTTACTTTTGAGAACTCTCCACACTGATTATCAAACATGGTGCACCAGTTTGCAATTTCCCCCAAGTTGAATGAGGTTCCCTTTTCCCTACATTCTTCTAACCATTGTGGTCTGTTTGTCTGACCTTAGATAATATAATTGGGATGTCCTTAAAGTTTAGTTTGCATTCACCCAGTCACAAAAGATGATGAGCACATTTTGAGGATACTCTAGCAGTTTTTATTTCCTCTATTGAGAACTCTGTTCAGATTCATAGACTGCATCTAATGGAGTCCATTGTTTGCTTGACTGTATATTTTACACTCTTTATGTGCTTTGGATATTAATCCTCTGTCGGATGTACAACTTACAAAGCTTCTCTTCCACTTTGTATACTTCCTCATTACTTTACTATTTCCTTAGATGTACAGAAGCTTTTCAGTTTTCTGAGGTTTCACTTATCAATTTTTAGCCTTAATTCTTGGGCAAATAGAGTCCTATTCAGAGAATCTTTTTCTACACCTGTATCTTCTAAAGCACTGCCTACCTTTTCTTCTATCAGTTTTAGCATTTCATGATTCAAATTGAGGTCTTTAACCACTTATAATAATTAATTATTTTGTGCAGGAGGATGGATATAGGTCTAATTTCATTCTTTTGCATTTGGATATCCAGATTTCCCAGACATTTATTGAAGATGCTGTATTTTCTCAAATACATGATTTTGCCTCTGTCAAGTATTGTGGGGCAATGGTCTGTGACAGGCAGTCTGGCACCCAGTTAAGCACAGGCTAAAACTCTGGTCGACCCCGTGGGGCAACCCACAAGGGACCAGAAAGCATTTTTCCAACGCTCCCAGGAGGCCTTTTGGCTCCTGTCAAGTACAACCCCCCACAGCCTCCTGTAGAGAGTTTGTTATGTGAGGTCTGTCATGTGAGGTTTGTCATGTACACTCCTCCTCAGGTAGAGGCTTGGCCACACCCCAGGTAGAAGCATGACCATGCAGCTCCAAACCATCCCCAGGATAATGAGACAACTAGAGACTTAGCCAAACCCCTTCCCAGTTACTATTTCTGCCTCATCCCTCCCAGAGGGTGCAGGGGTATGATTTCATCCATACCACTCATCACGATGTCAATAAATGTCTTAAAATTATGGACTGGCTCTATTCATCTGGACCTGCTGTGGGAAGCAAGGGATCCGGCCTTCGATTAAGGAGCCACGTCTAATCTCTCACCGAAGGCGTCTGGCATCTCAGCGCTTCCAGACAGTACACATTCACCCAGGCCTAAGCAGCTAGCTTAGCGCCACAAGCTGCCAACTGGTCTGGGGTGGGAAGCCAGCTGTGCTCTGCGGGCCTTTCCTTTCCACTGCTTGGAAACTCCAGAGCCAGCTGCGGAGTTCCCCAGGATGCCCCCCTCCCCCACCCATGGGTAGGTCTCCGCAAAGGCTTCCCACAGTCTGACCTGCCCATTGGACTGTGAGCAGAGGAACTCGGCCACTTCCCCATGTGTACCAACCCACCCAGAGCTGCAGCGCACGGGACGGACATGTGGGGCTTCTCTCCACTGTGCCATTTGGTCCCACAAAATATCACATGGCTGTTGTTATGTGCTGTCATATTTGGGCTTTCTATTTTGATTCATTGGTATGCACACTTAATTTATGCAATATCATACTGATTTTGTTACTAATGTTCTTTAATATATCTTGAAAACTATATTGATATTTTCTTGATCATATTAATTTGCTTAGGAGTATTTTGAGTATCTGGAGTATTTTGTGGTTCAATTTGAATTTAAGGATATTTTTTTCTTCTATGAAAAATTTCATGAGGGTTTGATTTGAACTGCATTAAATGTATACATTGATTTTTGAAGAAAGGTTGTATTCACAATATGAATTTTGCCAGTCTGAGATTATGGGAGGTCTTTCCATTTCTAATGTCTTTCTTAATCTCTTTCTTCAGAGATTTACAGTTTTAACTGGAGATGTCTTTCATCTTGCTTTAGTTTATTCCTGCTTTATTTCTTTGAGGCCATTCCAAGTGGGAGTGTATCCATGATATCTCTCTCCGTGAATTTGTTGGTGTTATATACAAAGGTTAATGTTTTTTGTAAGTTGATCTTTCATCTTGTCACTTTGCTGAAACTCATTTAAGTTTATTGAGTTATCTATTTGTATCTTCTTTAAATTCTTTAAATATTTGATGACATTTCTGACTGTTCGTTTAAATTCTGTGTCTTAGAGTTCACAATGCATTGAAGAACATTTCTTCAGGACTAGTGGATTGGTGAAGTATGTTATCATGATCTTTCACGTTTTTGTATTGAGCCCTGTGAATGTGTATTTCTTTCATTGATTTGTATCTGATGTGGATACAGAATGTTGGGTTGCAGTGCAGAATGATCTCTTGAGCCTGAATCTGGAGCTTCATGAATGACATTAAATCAGGTAGATGAAGAAGCCTGGAATATAATGAAGGATATGTGCCCTTGCCCTTGGAGGTTGTACTAAGTATGAGTCTACCAGACTTAAAAAGGGTGCTATATGTGGGTCCTGAGACCTAGGCTAGATCTTAGGATTTGAGGAGAATGCAGACATTTTAGGATCAGGTAGACTTGCTAAGTTTTGCCCAGATGCAGGTTATATGAACCAGAATAGGCTTGTAGACTAGGCATGGCATAGGCAAAATTAATCAGGTAGACAACAGGTTATGAGTCCTGACAATCACAGAGTTTAAGAATGGAGTGGGTGGGGCTCACCAAACTAGGCTAGGGCACTGGATGTGGAACTCAGGCTAGATCTGAAATCAAGAAGGGTAAGAGTAGGATAGGATCAAGTTGATTCACCAGGCTGGGACTTAGTACAAGTTGTGCAGGACAAACTTGGCCTGAAGGTTGGATAAAGCAGTGCAACATTAACCTTAAGATTCAGTAAGTGGAAACAGGAAGGATGTCCACCAGGTGGTGGATGGATAAACAGTATGTACTATATCTGTACATGTGGAATTATTAAATAATAAAGTGAAATGAACCATTACAACATGAATGAACATTGAAAATATCATTTTAAGGCTGCTATAAACATAGTGGCGCACATGACCCTGTGGCATGGTGGGGCATCTTTTGGGGATACGCCCAAGAGTAGCTTGGTCTTCAGGTAGAACTATTTCCAAATTTCTGAGCAACTTCCAGATTGATTTCCAGAATGGTTGTACCAGTTTGCAATCCCACCAGCAATGGAGGAGTGTTCTTCTTTCTCTACATCCTTACCAACATGTGTTGTCACCTGAGGTTCTGATTTTAGCCGTTCTGATTGATGTATGGTGGAATCTCAGGGTTGTTTTGATTTGCATTTCCCTGATGATTAAGGATGTTTGAACATTTCTTTAAGTGCTTCTCAGCCATTTGAGATTCCTTTGTTGTGAATTCTCTGTTAAGTTCTATATCCCATTTTTTGATTGGGTTGTTTGGTTTCTTGGTGGTTAGCTTCTTGAGTTCTTTATACATTATGGATATAAGCCCTCTATCAGATGTGGGCTTAGTGAAGATTATTTTTTTTCCTTATCTGTAGGTTGCCGATTTAAGCTTTCCAGTTTCATAGGATCCCACTTATCAATTCTTGATCTTAGAGCCTGAGTCATTGGAGTTCTGTTGAGGAAATTTCCCCCTGTGCCAATGAGTTCCACTATTTTCATAGCAGCCTTATTTGTGATAGCCAGAAGCTGGAAACAACCCAGCTGTCCCACAACAGAAGAATGGATACAGAAAATGTAGTTCATAGACAATGGAATGGTACTCAGTTATTAAGAATAAGGACATCATAAGTTTTGCAGGCAAATGGATGAAACTAGAAAATATCATTCTGAGTGAGGTAACTCAGACCCAAAAGGACATGCATGGTATGTACTCACTAATAAGTAGCTATTAGCCAAAATGCACAGAATACTCAGGATACAATCCACAGAACTCAAGAAGGCTAACAAGCTGAAAGGCCCAAGTAAGGATGCCTCAATCCCTCCTGAGAGGGGAAAGAAAGCAATCACAGGAGGCAGGGAGGGAAGGAGAGACCTGGGTGGGAAAGAGGACAGGGAGGGGAAGAGGGGAACATGGTCAGATATTGTAGAGGTAACAGGACTGAAGCCCTGAGGGCCAGCAAAAAGAATAGAAACAGGTAACCCTGGGATGTAGGAGGTGGGGAAACCCTCTAGAATGTACCAGAGACCTGGGAGGTGAGACACTGTCAGGACTCAAAGGGAGAGACCTTAGATGAAATGACCTACAGTGGGGAGAATGAACTTGTAGAGTTCACCTCCAGCAGAAAGACAAGGCATCAAGTGAGGGATGGAGCTGCCATCCCACAGTCAGAAACTCTGATCCACAATTGTTCCTGTCTGAAAGAATTACAGGGACAAAAATGGAGAAGATCCTGAGGGAAAGGAGGTCCAGTGACAGGCCCAAAATGGGATCCAGCTCAAGGGGAGGCCCTAAGGCCTGACACTAATACTGACGCTATGGTATGCTTATAAACAGGTGTGTGTTGTGACTGTCCTCCTAAAGATCCAACAAGCAGCTGAAAAAGTCAAATGAAGATATTTATCCCCACCCAATGGACAGAAGCTGCTGACCCCTGTGGTTGAGTTAGGGAAATGCTGGAAGAAACTGAGGAGGAGGGTGACCGTGTAGGAAGACGAGCAGTCTCAATTAACCTGGAACCCTGAGATCTCTCAGACACTGGACCACCAACCAGGCAGCATACAGCAACTCCTATCAGGCCCTGGACACATATATAGCAGAGGTTTGCTAGGTCTGGACTCAGTCAGAGAAGATGCCCTTAACCTTCGAGAGACTTGGGGCCCTAGGTATTGGGAAGGTCTGATGGAGTGGAGACATCGTCTTGGAGACGGGCTATGGGGGTAAGGAGATATGGGACGTGGAACAGTCAGAGGGTGGACCGGGAGTGGGATAAAGTCTGGACTGTAAAAAAAAAAAATAGGATTAAAGAATAAATAAATAAACCAACAAATAAAAGAGAAAAGTTTCACATTATTATTTCAGTTATATGTAAGGTAACAACTAAGAACCAGGCACAGAGAAAAAAGATAGAAAGTCATACACACAGTACATGCACATGCACATGTACATACACACACATGCACATGTACATACACACAAATGCACATGCACATGTACATACACACACATGCACATGCACATGTACATACACACA
>JADRCH010007604.1:3709208-3747327 GCA_019843965.1 Rhynchomys soricoides | reverse complement strand
GCACATGTACATACACACACATGCACATGCACATGTACATACACACACTACATGCACATGCACATGTACATACACACACATGCACATGCACATGTACATACACACACATGCACATGCAAGCACACTCACCTCCTAACACATTCACACACACACTCCGTATGTTTCTCTTCAGTATTGTCTCATCATGTATATAAATGTTTATTGTTAATTATTATGTGTATACTCCAGTCACACCTGAAGCCATGGAGAATGGAGGGGGTATGGTGCTACTTCTCTCCTCTCACCCAGTAGAGAACATAAGACCTACACACAGGAAAATTCCTGAATAATATAAGCTAGCAAAAGAAAAGTAATCAATTGCATGGTGCCGGCACTAACTGCTGCTTCAGTTCAAAAGGAGGCAATATATATATATATACTTAGACAAGACTACAAGAAGAATAAGTACATTAATAAGCCATAGTAACACAGATGTAGAAAAAGTAAGATTACACTTACTTACATGAGGAAATGATGGGGAAAGAACATGGGGAACAGAACGAGTCAAAGATGAGAGAAGGGCATCAAGGAAGTAGAAAGTACAGGGGCAATTTGGAATATCTTTACTATAGAGCTGCCTAGTGGAATGCATCTAGTCCTATAACTTAGATGGGGAAATTGTAAAATTGGGATACTAAGGCCCAAATAGAAATAATAGGTCTATCTAATGGAAATCAAATATGGAAGTATTTTAGAGAAAGCTCTAATATACAGTGGCAGATGCTACAAGAAGAGAAAGGTAATGCAGGAGAAGTACTGATTTTTGCTTCTGGGACTTAGGGGGAAAGGACAAAGAAGGAAGGATAGCTAAAGTATGCAGGTAAGTAGTGATAAATAGGTGTAGCTGGTGTCAGCTGGGCAGATTTCAATAGCAAATGAAGTAGCCTTTACTATGATGGGTTTAGCAACATTTATTTTTATTCCTAACTCTGTACAGCTTACCTATGTAACTTTGAGCAGGTGTTTTTTTTCCTTCAACCTCAGTTTTTCTTATCTGTCATAGCTTTAGATTGAATAAAATGAATGTAGCTTCTTCAACATGCTCTCTTTACATCTGGAGTTGTATGAAAACTTATAGGGAAAGAGAGTGATAAATTCTGAATGTTTACTCTCATGTCTTTATGTATAGTCCCAGGAAGATGAATTATTCCAAATTTGCTACAGAAATACTATTAGTGCTTTACAATGAAAACTGGGGCACAAGGAGAAGGAGCAGTTCTAGGATCATATGGCAGAGTCAAAAGCAGAAGCAAAATTTCCAGACTCCCAGTCCAGTACAATTTCACCTATAGAAGTTTGCCTCACTGCTGCATTGCTGAAGAGTATTAACTTTAGAGCCAAACTTCTATGAGCCTTAGTCTAAAATTAGTGCCTCTATCTTAAGATTACTGTATATATTAGATTAGCAAATAAATATAAAATAATATAGAAATATTTATTTGTAATTATTCCCCTTATTATTGACCTTCTCTCTTACCATTTTTTCAAACAGATCTTTATCTACATATTAGAGTACTGATGCAACACCACATTACCTAGAGCATTCTGTGCAGACAATAACGTCAAAGCATGTACCTACTAGCCTTTCAGCAAGTTAAAAATTTTTACTCACAGATGAATTTTTATTTGTTACAGTTAGAGTGTTTTTCCTCAAATTTAATTTTACTACCTGACCCCGCCATACATGAAGCTATTTCCTCTTGCTTTCTGTAGAGAGATGATCTCAATCTCTTATACTTCTAAAGACAATCACTGTGATCATCTTTAAGATTCTAAATTTTCCTGTAGTTCCAAGAATTCAGGCTCTGAAGAGGAAAGAACTGTCAACATAATGGCCCTTCATGCACTTGAAGGCAGTTATTAAATTTCTGTCCTTAACTGCCTAATGCAAGATATGATGCTGCCATGTGCTATTTTAGAACTAGTGTCCAAGAAAACTTCCTGCACTCCGTCTTTATTTGCTTTTCTTACTGAAGAATTGTGCATCATTGCTTTGTGGTCTGCTACACATAAGCCTCTTACTCTTGTTGATTTTTCTACAACTTGCTACCTTCTGAGATTAAAATTCTCTTATCAGACTGAGGAAATGGCTCAGTGGTAAAGCACTTACCATGCAAATGTGAGGACTTCAGTTCTGATCCCCAGAATGCATGGAAGAATTTGAGGCTTATTGGTAATTTCAGCAGTCTGAGGGTGAGATAGAAAGCAGAGATACAAAAATTCCCAGAATCCTGTGCTCCTTTCTCCCTAGCATCTGGCATATACACAGTGCTGAATGACAAGAGAATAGTCTCAAACAAGGGAGAAGGTGAAAAACACAATAGAAGTCATCGTCTCACATACATGAATGTACTGTGCCAGACGTGTCTGCACACACACACACACACACACACACACACACACACAATTACAAGCACATACAAACATGCACACACGAATATGCACACACACAAATATGCGTTTTAAAATTTTCTCATTTGTTAATCAGATTTCACAAATATTTGCTAAAAGAATATATGTCTATGTGTTGTTCCTTGGTCTTAGATTTTCTGAATTCAGGTGGTGAAATGTGAACTGAATCTGTACTGGTCTAGAGCTGTAATTCACACCCACTCAGTACCTTGAAAATTGTTCCACAAAAACAAGCAGGAAAATGCATTTGCAACCATCCGTGTATTTGCCTAATGCTAAATATTCACTGTAAGATGTTTCCTTTGTGCAAAAATACCCCTTTCTTGTAAAAAACCCAATCATTTAAAAGAAAAAGTCAAATAATGTGATAAAGAATTTTAACTACGATTCTTTATTCAAGAATACTTTGAGGTTTATAAGCTTTAATAGATCATAAAATCATTTCATTAATTTGATTAAGCTTTTGCATGTACTTATTTTTATCTTTGAAGAGAGCTAAGGAAAAGGAGACCATACTGATCTTCACGGCACTGTCTCTGCTTACTTATTTGCTTACTTATTTTCTTTTCTTTACCCTTAAAGAAGTGTCATATGGGTCAACTGGTCAATATATTTACTGACACCTATGTTAAGATAATTGATTATTTTACAGCCAGCTTAACTAGTGTGTAACAACATTGTTAACTTATTAGAAAACCATTCCTTTGTCAAAGCAGTTTGAATTGTATGCATACCGTATTTCTTACCCTGCTGGCCTTGTCTTTGATAGCCTGATCTAATTCAAAAAGCAGTCTTTCCCCATATCTACCTACAGGATATTTTTGCTTTCTATCATGTAGCAAGCTTTACATGATATTACAAAGAATGGACAAGGAGAAAAGGCCTCCCCATACAAGGTGGTTGCATATAGTACCTTTATTAAGATAACAAAAACATCTCTCCCAGGCAAACAAAAACCCAAGAAGCAGAACTTGTTGTGGAAAATTAAAATGTACCTCCCTGAGTAGATGTTAATCTTTGTTATGTGAAGATCTAACACTCTAAATTTTAGTACCAGCTCTCCTGTTTGGCAGGGTGCATTCATGCAGTTTCCAATTTACACGTTTGTATGCTGTGGCCCTGGAACTCAGTCACAGTTTAAGTACATTGTGTTCACAACCTTGCATGATTCATTACTGTTTTCATGAAAACCAAATTACAAGCTTTAGGTCCTGACTCATTTTTTCTAACAAATATTTAGAAACTTCTATTGTAAGATAAGCTGACAATTTTTCAAACTGTTAAATTATGTTAGTAATCAAAACAAAATGAATCAAATCCATGACTTTGCAGCATTTTCCTTTTAGAAATCACAGAAAATACCCTAGAAGAAGTAAGTTTTGAGGTGGTAATATTTGATAAAGAAAGATAAAGAATATATATAGTATTCAAGTATAGAAAGTTGGGAATTGATATTTATTTATTTATTTATTCTTTTCATAAGATGACATTGTTGAAGTTCTGAGATACAGCAACTGAGATTCAAAGTATGGAGTTTAATATGACAAGCCACACCAAAACAAAAATTGCATTCAGGACAACCCTAGATCCAGTTTCTTTGTAGGGACAAGTCTATGCTTTCCACCTACCCTGACGTTACTTAAAGAGCTTCACTGAGTCAGAAGTATCAAAAAAAAACTATAAGGATGTGCATTTAACTGACTCCAGACATGAAGGTATGTTGAATATGGCCTAGTAAGAATCTAATGTTGCTTTATAAACAAGGAAATAATTACTTTTGTTATTCTGAATTCTGAGCTTTTTGTAATGTGGGAATTTTAAGATCGTGTAGTAATTGAGAAGCTTTTGTAATTACTGTTAAGTCTATACTAAAATACAATTTTGATTTCTGATTCTTGGGTCAACATCACATTCCCAAATCAAAGAGAGCATTATTTCAAAGTAGCCCGGCAACTTGTCAGCTTAGTAAAACCACAATGCATTAACATTGCAATTTTAAATGAGCATTTTATGTGAACCTTTCTCAGTCTAGTCAGAGAGTCAATGTGGCCATCATTTCATTTGGTATGGAAAACGTATTTTCTACAAGTATTCATTTCATTTTGGTTTAGAACATTCTCAAACATTATAGGTGATTGCCATTTCTCTCTCCTTTATCCTCAGAACTTGACAATAACATCCAATTGATTCATAGAACATATCATATCCTTGACTCGTAGAACATGAAGAAATCAAATTGATACTTTCCTGGAAGCTTCATTCTTACCGGCTAGTTATCATAGTGCTGCAAGATGCTATGCATGCTTCCCATGGAGAAATATAATCAGTCTTATACAGCTGTGAACCCTGTGAAGTACACTAATAACTGGCATGGCAAGACATGCATACTTGTGTAGTAGTTGCATGAGCATCATGTAAGTGACAACTTTCTGATTATAATTAAGGCTTTCTGCACAAGATGAAACCCATATTTGGCACCAGCATCAGGGCCAAAAACCTATGGCTATATATGACATAGGCCCTAGGGGAGAGCCTATTACTGTTATTCTGCACCAACTTCTAATGGCTTGTCATTATAACCATAGATTAATGCATCTTTCAACCCTCATCAAAGAGGCTTCTATTTGTAATAGATAACAATTAACACAGAGAGCAGCAACTGGGCAAGAGATAGAGAATAAGATATTACACAATACTTAGGCATCATTGGAACATGTTTGCTGTATACCTTTCTTCAAAGTCTCAGGATCACTGTGGGTGAGGGGGGAAGAAAGGGTTTAGGATTCAGAGTTATTAGGTGGAAAGCAAACAGCTATTTTCAGATATAAATGTGTGGTTTCCTAATATCCATACTAGGCATCTCTCAAGCAAGTCAAGTTGATAGTCACAATTAATCATCATAAATAGTTTCTGTGTGATAAATACCAGAGGGAAACAACTTTAAAGGCTTAAAAGGAGTCTTATAATTTAATGTAATTGTCATCTTGACTGGGTTTATAATTACCTAAAGTTTTTGAGGTACATCCATGAGTGTGTTTGAGAGTATTTCCAGTTTTAAGTGAGTAGAGAAGACCCATCGTGAACATGAGCCATGCCTTACCATAAGCTTGGAACATACTTGAGTAATGGTGAAAAGGGAATAAATAATCAGCATCCTGAAATCCCTTTCTCTGAGTCATTGCCTGCCATGGCTTGAACTAATTGATTGGCTGAACACTGTGAAGTTGTGACTCAAAATAAGTAATCCCTTCTCTTAAGATTTTCTGTCAGGTTTTTAGACATCGGAACCCAAAACTAACAAAAGGTTGCAATTTCAGATATTTCAAATTGAACTGTGTGTAGGCTTGGCAGGAGGTAGAAGATCAGGACAGAGGGGACAGTAAAGAACAACTGCCTGCCTCACAGTAGCCAGGATGTATAGGCAGGGAAGAGGGCTGGTATAAGGTAAAGACCTAAAGAATATCTGTCCAGTGCTCTAATTCCCTCAGGTAAACTGAATTATCTCCCAAATAGCACTACCAAATAGCTAGGGACTGAGCCTTCAATATGAGCATATAGGGGGCACTGAATATTCAAGCCATACCACCATCACTATAACAGAAATGGTTAAACAAAGCTGATCTATATGCATCAGATAATACTTAGAAATGGAAAGAAAATAGCCATAAATTCCTCTCAGCTGGTAGCCCCTCATTCTGATGTGAACACATCATCTCAGAAGCAGAACAATTTATATGCCACTCTTCAGAATTTTAAGGAGGTTGTATAAGAGACAGCAATCCACCATGTATTACTATCTGACAAAAAGGGTGATGGTGGGAGGGGCAAAATAATGCATTTACTAATTGTAGACACCTATTAAGTTAAAGCAAACAATTTATATAAATTCTTCAAATTTCATTTTACTAACAGGAGGCATATGAAACATTTTACAGAAGAGTAAATGATTGATGGTTTAACTTTCCTAAGGAGACACTGAAAATATGAATGGAAGTAGGTAGAAATATTCCAAACTAATGAGAGAATCTGGGAAGTTACATTTGCTTCTTTTATAGCACTGTGACTTTCTGAATGCAAGTAAATATGCTGCTTCTAAGACAACAGATCTAAGTTTTTATTCACCAAACACACTGTGTGTGTATGTGTGTGTGTTTTTCCATGTGTGAATGTATACATGCATCTAAATGTATATAATCATGTGGAAATATTGTGTAGGAGAATGAGGAGAAGAAATATTTCTGATGTAAAGATAAATGAATGACTTGAGTATAAAAGACTTAGGACAGGATTGAGAAGAGAGACAAAGCTTTAGGTTACATATTTATTGAACAGTTGACAAACAACTTTTAAATAGGATTTTATTATAAATATCTTATTTCCATGTTAGAACAAAGTAATGCTTTGCTTCTGAGTTTCTCTATGGAAGATATTTTAAATAATGCAGTTAGTAAGAGCAGTGTTCCTCACTTTCCACATAAGACATGAAGCTGACTCATAATGTAACTAATACAGTCTAGGCATTTTATAACAGGATTTTTCACTTGCTATTATGTTTGAATTATATTATGTTTTAAAGGAGAATTCAGAAGACAGATTTTTTTAGTCTCTTTATTTGTCTGAGGATAAAATTCTCGCAGTGGTAAAATGCCTCAATGATGTCCACATTTTGTCTTAAGAAACCATGGATATGTTACTTTACATATCAAAAAGCACTCTTCAGATGTGATTAAGGATATTGAGATGGGATATTATCTTATATTGTGCAAGAGAGCCCAACTTAATCCCAAAGGATGAGAGACATGCTGTTTGGGTCATGAATTTATAATGAGTTGATAAAGAAGAAAGTATTACAACATGCTTACCACTTTCTAAGGCTTGGGGAACATTACAGGAGGGGGGAGAAGAGTAGAGAGAGAGACTACATAAGACCCACACAATGCCAAGTCAATCAACATTCTGGTATCGAGTGGGTAAAGAGTCCTGAAGCCTCACTTCTAGCTGAGAGCAGTTGGTAGTTGATAGCTGCCCAAAGAGATTCTTCTTCTGTGTTGTGTCCCCAAGTAGGCTTTTTATGCTCTGGTTAATGTCTTTGTACTGCATATGGGAACCACTAACTGGAGAGAGACCGAGAGACAGACATGACAGAGACAGAGAGATAGAGAGATACAGGGAGACAAGAGAGAGAGAGAGAGAGAGAGAGAGAGAGAGAGAGAGAACATGTTTGAGGGCAGTTCAGGTGTAGTAGAAGGGAAAATTTAAGGTTGATATCATCATGTCTTCCTTGCTATTATGAAAAGAAATGGAAGTTCTGGACAGAAAGATCAAAACCTTTTTCCAAGTCACATACCAAGATTGCAACAGAGCCTATAATATAGGACTTCTGCCCTATATGCCCTCATTCATGTCATGATTCTTTGGTTTGGAGTTAGGAAATATTGAAATAGTAGGATTCGTATCTTGAAGACAACAGTTGTTTAATGAACTAAAGACCCATTCTGTAGGAGGGAATTTATTCCTGGTAATGTAAATTTAACCAAGTACTTGTGGCTAGGGTCATGGATCCTAGTAGAAAATCCTCTCTTAACCATTTTTTCCTAAATAAAAATAACTCTTAACTGGATTCTAAATAATTATTCTTATACACCAGACAAGTATAGTTCTTGATGTTCATCAACTTCTTTTTGCAGGAAACAGAACAATTACAAAGATCTAGTATTTATTAAATTACAGAGTGTGAGATTGTGGGGTGGTCAAGCCAAATGGCACATCTAAAATGCAACCTCTACACCTAAAGCTTAGTGAACATCATAGAAGAGGGAGGCAAAAACATTGTAAAAGCCAAAGGACCCAAGGCATCATCTACTGTAAAATAATGCCTTCTGTATATGGCAGGGAAGCTGCAACCATGTAATTTCACTAATTTCACTGATAGGTTTGCCTAAAGAAAATCTGGCAAACCCAGTAAATATTACAACAGAGAAAAAAGAAATTCAACAAGGTTCTAGCCCTAGATGAAGAGCTATAGGCAACCAATACCTGCTAAGAGGGGAGAATCATTATTCTCCATGGAAGATCTTTGTGAGAAATTATCCAACCTCATATGGTTAGTCCTAAATACATATACAGAAGAACAGCACTAAATGAACTCAGCAGACTACACACACACACACATGTTCACATACACACACACACACACACACACACAAGAAGAAACAGGGGACTAGTTGGAGGGCGAAAGAGAGTGAAAAAGGTTACAGTATTCATGTACAAAATTCTCAAAAAAGCTATTTATTTTCAAAAATTTCATAAGTAGGGCTAATTAAGCAGAAATAACATATGCTATTAAAATACACTTATAAAAGCTAAGAAGAAGTATTATTAGATTAATACAATTATACAAAATGAACAGCTAAAATAAGATACTATGAGAATACCAAAGAACAGCCTATTAACTAAGTTTGGGGAGCAGTGACAAATCAAGGCACAGATTTTATAAGGTCTGGTATCCTAACAGTGTCTGGACTAGTGGCCAGCTAATGTTTCCTCAGTCAGCTAGTTCAGCCAGAACAAAGAGAAAACAAGGTAGAAGCTAGTGCTCTAAATTTGCTAAGGCTGATCACATTCCCTCCTCAATCTCTCACAACTGATTTTTTTAAAATGCCATTTTATGTCATTGTCTTCAACCACTCAGCAACAGTTAAAGATTAAAAGACATTCCAGGAGACAAATCAACTCTATGTAGTATGTTGACCTAGTTTGAATTCTATTCTGAAGAAACCATTATGATACACCAGTTTTTTAGACACGGGGGGAATTTAAGGTAGATTATTAATAAGATAAAAAGAATAATTAGATGTTTGAATCAGATGTGATTGTAACATTGAAGTTTTGCAAAACAAATGTAGTCAGAGATGGAACACCAAGACATAGTATTTTAATTTGCTTTAAAACATGCGGACCGATTCTTTTGATTGGAAAGTCTTGATAATTTCTGTTCAGTCTCATATAATGTAGATTGGTACCAAATCTGCTAGGTTACTAAGAATGATACTGAACTCCTGACTTTCCTGCTGCCAGTTCTCAAGTTTGTTTGTGTTTCACACTTCTAAACTTCTAAACTTGACAATGTTTTTCTTTTTTTTCTTTCTTTCTTTCTTTTTTTTTTTTTTTTTGAGTAGCAAAACTTTTGTAGTTTTGCTTCTACAACACAGGAGACAAGCTTTACTCCTTAAGGTACCAGTATCTACATGAGACTAGTGTGAAATACTATTTCATCCTCTTTTTCTTTCATTGTAATTCAAAACTAGAATAAAATGTGCATTTATCTGCATGCTGTGAAAAGGGAAAGATCTCTTTTACAAATGTATAATCTGCAAGCTGTTTTCTATCTTCCTTAGATGAGCTGCTGTTTTGGGCATTTGTGTACACTGATGGAAATTCGGAGTATTTTATGCAAAATAGGATACATTTAAGCTCTCTTTTTAAAGGGAGATTGACCACAGTTTTAAACTCCAAAATTATGTCACTAATGCCTACCCAAGAAAGAAGAGGATTTGGATAGCATGTTCTGTTTGAACCTACCTAGAAAAATATAACATTCTGAAGCAAAAGAAAGAACAAATAAAAATACGTCCAGGGATGACTTTTAGAACCAAGTAATGGTAACTGAGGCTGAAGGTCTCTTCACAAAAGAGGAGAGTGAATTTGAAATCTGAACCCCAAATATAAAGATAAACATCTCCAGTGTCTCTTTAATTCCTTAACAAGTAAAGTCATTGTTTGGTTCATTAAAAAGCCCCATTAATATGGTAACAGGAAAAAATACCAATTCCCAAATAAGTACAAAGGATTAACAGGAATGTGTGAAAAATTCAAATATTTTAAAAGCATAACATGGTACATTTCTTTTTATTCCTCACATTGGGAACAATTTTACAATATGTATAATATTCAATTTTTTACAGTTTGAAAGCCACAATCTCACATAGCTGTGGTACAATTTTTCTAGAAACAGTTTAGCAAAAATATATAACAGCCTTAGAATGTACATATTCTTTGATTCTGTAATTCCACTTCTAGAAATTAATCCCAAAGAGAAGAAATCATTCTATACAAAAATAACTATATCATAGTGCTCCAACCGCCCTCCTCACCCCCAAAACATCTCCCTCTAAATTTACAGTGTTCATTTTTATAGCCCTCTGAATGAGTACTCCCTATAGTATATACACAACTGTGGTGTCATCCACTGGTGCGTAGGTAGCATCAGTAGTATGCCTCACCCATAAAAATGACCTTTTCTTTCTTTTGACTTTTCCGCCAACTGCCAATAGCTCATTATCTAGGGGTGAGATTTTAACGGGTTTCCCCCTGTCTGTGGTAAAAATTTTAACTGAAATGGTCTTGTTCAGGTCTTTTGCAGGTAACCACAGCTGCTGTATGTTCAGGTATCCAATGGTTAGCCATGTCATATTCAGAGGACAGAAGTTCATAGCCTTCCTCTGGCATTTACATTCTTGCATCCTCTCTTCCTTGATGTTTTGTGAGCTTTGCAGGAAAGGTTGATATTGATGTCTCATCTATAGCAGGACACTGTTGCTTATTTCCAGCACCATGAATAGTTATAATGACATAGAAAACTAAAGATGGCTAGGAAATGAAACAATAAGAACCTTATCTAAAAAACAAAATAAAGCAAACCAGACATCTAAAGAATAGCCAATATAATCTTATTGCTTAGCTTCTGTAACTGTGCTTTCTGGTGGAAATTGCAATTCATGATCCCCAGTCATGTAAATTAGGGTGTGAATCCACTAATGACAGAACAGGTCATATGTTATGCAAACTGGCCTATAAATGCTGTAATAAAACGTAGATCTGGACTCAGGGTGTGAAGGCTACTCCCCTGAATGTGTGCTGGCCTGAATAAATACTTTTAATTTCTTGATTTTTTTTTTGGGGGGGGGTGTCTGGTGCTTGTTCTGAGTGTGGTGTTTCCTGTTCTATTTTTTAATACAATGAGTTTCTGCATTAACTACTGACTACTGTAATGAGAAACTTTATGACCAAAGGTGAAATTAGCACAAATCTATGGGGTAAACATACATATTTAGAAGGCAATTTGAAAACATGACCTTTTAACAAAACAACATTAGGTTTTCCACTTGATTCAATGACTTCTCGAGCCTTGTGTTTTGACCACATTTATATACCAGGCATGAATTTCCTTTTGTAGAGCAGGCCTTAAATCCAATCAAGAGAATGAATGCTTATCCCCATAAAGCAGTATTGTCACTATTACACCAGTGAACAAATTTTGCCCCCCTGAATAGTATTGTAAATTGTAGGGTAGAGCAATGGTAAGACCATTGCTATCTTTTCACTCCAAACAGCCTACTTAAGACCTTCCAACACCTACTAGGGAAAGAGTTTCTTGGTCAGTTCAAGACTATTTCTCTATGGTCTGGAACAATTCTCTGGTATCTTCAGCAATAAGGTCTTACAATGCATTTATCATAGGCAATCAAGAACAACACAATCACCTATATTGTTGTAGGTGCCTATGGGATCTTCTTGACAACTCCTGGCCAACTAACCACATTGTCCACACTAGATTAATTCTTCCAATCTATGAGACTTGGAAGTTTCTCCATCTTCTGTCTGGTGTCTTCCTCAGCTTCCATTGTAGGGATGTTAAAATTTCTATTTAAGGCATTTTCTATTACCCCCGTTGAGAGAGAGAGAGAGAGAGAGAGAGAGAGAGAGAGAGAGAGAGAGAGAAAGAGAGACAATTGTGAATAGGTACTTTTTTATTCCCTTTCCTGCCTTACAAAACAACAAATTTTTATTGATTCTTAGTCTTTTGACTACAGTGATAGGCAAGACTTAAGACGTTGAATATGCTGACATGGATCCCAGTTTCTGCCATTTCTTAGCTCTGCAGCCTCAGAAAAGCTATTTAACTCCTATAAACCATAGTTTCTTATTGGTAACTATAATATAGATTAAATGATGGAATATGTAAGCACACCCAAAATGGGGCGTGGGATAAGTAAGCATTACACTAGTATTGCTTAAGCTGATTGTTGCAGTTGTATCTACAATGTAAAAATGCTGCATATCAACCTGAAACAAAACGATACCTAGTCTATAAGATCACAAATGCATTGACTACTATCACTTGTACAAATATATTTAGCAGAATTCACATTGTTTCCCAACATGTAATATTACTGTACACTTAGGGGAAAAAAAAAACTTTAACATGCAGAGCACAAAATTTCTAATACTCAAGAGACTGCAGCAGAAGTTTCAGGAATCAGAGGACAGTCTAGTCTACATAAAACCCTGTCTTGAAGAACAATAATTATGCCATACAGTTTCTGTAATTATATAAAAATTAAGCTAAACATAGTATATTAAGATATAAACACATTGTAAATATATAAAAATTTAAACAGTAAGTAAAATTTAAATGGAAGTAGTAAATTACTGATGGTGGCCAAGTGAGTTAAAATGATTAGGAATCATCTTGCTTCATTTTTCCATTCCGTTTTCTAAATGTGCTGCAATTTTGTGGTATCACTTCTCGAACAAATTACAAAATTGAAATCAGTGTAGCATACAGATAGATATATGTAAGGTATAAAATTAAACAAAAGAACAAAATGCAAAATTGCACCACGCCATAGGATTAAATATATTTGCAGTCATGATATATGTTTGAAAATAGATTCTTCTCATATACAATACGTTCTGCTTATGGTCTCCCCTCCCTCCACTCTTACCAGCTCCCCCCACCATCCTCAAATCCATTCTCCATACATTTTCTTTCAGAAAGAATCAGGCCTCTAAGAGACAATAACCAAACACAACAAAAGAGAATACAAGACAAGGTAATACCCCTTATATCAAGGCTGGTCACATTTGGAATCTTAAGCAGAAAAGAAGCAGAAAAGCATATGTTTCAAATCAGGTTTTATTATGAAAGCTAGATTAAAATAAAATTTTTCCCTTGCCTTAAATTTAAAATCCTATGCAATGTGATTTTGTTGCTCTTACAATTTTCAAAATGTACAATAATGATGAAAATATATAAGGATTTGTAATATGTTCATTAATACAAAAGAGAGTAGCACCTCAGATAATGTTCTGTATGTATACAAAACTTTCTGTCTGTGGATAACATACTCTTGGAAAGAAACCTGCAAAACCCCAATGTCATGGTGGTGAGGGAGTCTGTTTTTCTTTTATTTTTTTCTCTTGGTCGTGTTGGGGGTGTACCTCCCTTCTACAAAATAATCTACCACTGAATTGCAATTTATTATCTGATATTAAAATGCAAATACTATTTTTCAATAAAATAATTATTGGAAATTTTGAAATAGAAATATGGAAAGAAGAAAACAAAAGGCTACAATAATGTAATCACCCAAGCTTTTTTGCATTTTGTAATTATTTTAAAGTATATGCACACTCAGGAAAGACTGAAATGAAATAAACAGAATAATCAACTCTGGCTCATGTAGCAGTGGTGGGGTTTTTATATTTTGTTCTTTGGGTTTCTCTGTACTTTTCCAATTTAACAAATATTTTTAATGAAAAGGTTAAACCAGATACGGTATAATAGATAAAATGTTGGATAGAACTGAGGTGCAAAGCTCCCCAGTGTGCACTCCAGTTAGAACATTGAAAGATGAAATGAAAGATCAGAAGTGGCTGACTCACTGATCATTAGCTTGCTGCTGGTGCTTCCACCTAACAAGCTAATTCAGCCAATTCTACTTAGAGTGGAACATTAAGCAAATAATGTCATCTCAAGTCTTTAAATTGTTCCCTGGGTAGAAAATGGGACTGAAAGTGGGTGCTGTCTGAAAAATTAACTAGACATTTACCACAGTCTCTTTAGAAAGGGAAAGACTTCAGGTTTAGGACGGATAAAGCCTCAGCCTAAATACTGAACCAGAGAACATTGGCAGATGTGTTTGATGACTCTGGAAACACTGAGTGAATATGTGGTCCTCTTTCAACAGTTCTATGTCCTGACATCCTTTTGCTGTTTTTCATTTGATTATCATTCAAGGGTTCTAACATCTCTGAGTCCCATCTCAAACCCATCATTATACTGACTCCCAGTCATGGAGACTCCTGTATGTTTCACCCAAATTTCTGGATATTCCCCCCCTCCCCTTTCTCTCTTCAGATTGTTTTTGGAAGCTTTTAGCTAAAGAATTTTCTTTTTTATTGGATATTTTATTTATTTATTTACATTTCAAATGTTATTCCCTTTCCTGCTTCCCCCCTGGATACCCCGTATCCCATCCTCCCTCCCCTGCTTTTATGAGGGTGCTCCCCCACCTGCCTATCCACTCCTACCTCACTACCCTGGCATTCCCTTACACTGAGTCATCAAACCTTCACAGGACCAAGGGCCTCTCCTCCCATTGATGCTTGACAAGGTCATCTTCTGCTACATATGCGGATGGAGCCATGGGTTCCTCCATGTGTACTCTTTGGTTGGTGGTTTAGTCCCTGGGAGCTCTAGGGGTCTGGTTGGTTGATATTGTTATTCTTCATATAGGGTTGCAAACCACTTCAGCTTCTTCAGTCCTTTCTCTAACACCTCCATTGGGGACCCTGTGCTCAGTCCAATGGTTGGCTGCAAGCATCCACCTCCTTATTTGTCAGGTTCTGCCTGAGCCTCTCAAGAGACAGCTCATCATGCTTCCATCCGAAAGCACTTCCCAGCATCTACAATAACGTCCGAGATTGATGGCTGTATATGAGATGTGTCCCCAGGTGGAGCAGTCTCTAGATGGCCTTTCCTTCAGTCTCTGCTCCACACTTTGTCTCTGTATTTCCTCCACTGAGTATTTTGTTCCCCCTTCTAAGAAGGACTGAAGGATCCACACATTGGTCTTCCTTCTTCTTGAGCTTCATGCGATCTCTGAATTGTATTGTGGGTATTCCATGCTTTTGGGCTAATACCCACTTATCAATGAGCACATACCATGTGTGTTCTTTTGTGACTGGGTTACCTCACTCAGGATACTTTCTGGTTTCATCCACTTGCCTAAGAATTTCATGAAGTCATTGTTTTTAATAGTTGAGTAGTACTCCATTGTGTTAGGAATAACATTGTATTATGAATATTCTTGAATATCCACTAGTTATTCTTCAAGAAATGAGTAAGGAATGGGTGGTAGAATTTCATATTATCCTAGTCAGAGGCCATGATTAGTAAAACAAATGTCAACAGGTTCCAGGGTTATGAAATATTTGTTCATTACTGGAAACACTGACAACTGGACTCTATATTTTTACTACAGAAATATTTTCTTACATATATGGAAGTTTAACATGGCCTAGATATCCATCAATTAATGAAAATATGGTACTGGTATAAAACAGAATGTTATTCAGCTGTTAAGAAAAATAAAATTATCAAATTTGTAGGTAAAGAGACAGAGCTAGGAATAATCATCCCGGGTGAGGAACCTCACTCAGAAAACCATGAATATACATGAAAGAGGAGTCAAAAAGGATTGAAAATTCCAGAGATGGAATATTATTCCAAGGAAACAGTATCTTCCAGAAACAACAGGTTAATATACATTGGGACTCAAAGAGTCTGTGGCAGTAGGTACAAAATTGGCACAAGATCAAGCCATATAAAAAGTTCTAGAATACAGCATGGGAAGTGAGCACAGTTTTTCACCACAAACCACGAAGACATTACAATTGATAGCTACTAGGGGAGAAAAGAAAATAAGTTTTCTTCAATTGAGTAACATTGGTTATATTGATTTCACTCTAGGGTAGGCTCCATTCTCAGGAATAATTGGCCTATACAAGTAAGACTCAATTTTTGTGCTTTATTTTTGTTTTTGAGATAGTAATATAATTATGTTTTTCCCTTTCTTTCATCTTTTTAAAGTTTCCCTGCTATCCATCAAAATCATGGACTTTTAAAAATTAGTTACTATTGCATATATCTATGCATATCATACACACACACACACACACACACACACACACACATCCTGCTCAATCAATATAATGTTACTGGCGTTTATGTTTTCAGGGATGACCATTTGGCACTGAATAATCAATTGGTTTGCTCTTCCAAGGGAAGACAACCTGTCACACCTCAAGCTGTCCTAAGTTGTCTGCAGTTATTTGTGAAGGGTTGAAGCCTCATGAGCTTTTTTCTGTGCAATTTGGCATGTCCTATTGGTGTCATCCTTGTTCAGTTCACATTTTGACAGTCATGTTGTTAAGACCTTAATGCTGAATATTCTGACATTACTTGGAAGCATAGTCTTACAACAAACTCCTTTATTCTTTGACTCCTATAATATTTCTGCCCCACTATCTACAATGCTCTATGGGCTGTGGGAAAGGTAATGCTTTTGTGTATCAACTGGGACTGGGCTTCATAACCCTGCATTTTGATTGGCTGT
The DNA here is from genome assembly GCA_019843965.1 of Rhynchomys soricoides. NCBI lineage: Eukaryota > Metazoa > Chordata > Mammalia > Rodentia > Muridae > Rhynchomys > Rhynchomys soricoides. Next base: position 3,730,414 of record JADRCH010007604.1, on the reverse strand, counting down.
GGTTTTCTGCAGTGGTCTCTGTTACAAGAAAGCTTTCCTTGATTAAGCACGAAGACTAAATTTATCTGTGGGTATAAGGACAAACGTCTATAGATTGTTATTAGGAATTATGTTGGCTTAGTATTTAGAGGTTAAAGATTCTCCTCCAATATACATGACTAAGTTAGAACTGAGTAGTTAGCTAGGTTTCCAGTACTAGGAATGTTTTTCCTCTTGTTGAGATCGTCTTAAGTCCAATTAGAGAACTGTTGGTCACCTCCAGGGTACAGATGTTCCTGCTGTATTCTAGGAGTTATCATACCAAACTGGTTGTTGATGTGATTCATTAGTGTCATAGTAAGGTAGTACTGTTCATTACCTCCATTATTTGGCAGAGTTCATGGAGCCATCTGGTCACATGAAAGCTGGGCTGCAGGGATGTGGAATTCAGGTCACTTCTAGTTCAGAAGCAGCTGCACTCTATTTCTAAAGTTTGTGCTGTCTTTAGGGATTTACCTTCCATCTCTGGAGTGCAAACAAGGAAAATATCACTAATATGTTTTGGGATTCTCTTGGACAACCCTGGCAAACAACTTAAAAAAGAGGTTGTCATGACTGTTACATCTGAGAAAGCCACGAAGAATCATACTATTGACTATTTACCTAATAAGAAACTAAAATATATATAAAACTGGATATAAATATATACATATAATTTTAATTAACTGCTCTTATATAGGCTGATGGTTTTCTTTCCAAGAGCATAAGACTTCCCCCCCCCCGAAAAAAAGCCCATGACTACATATTTCTGTTTGTTTGTTTTTGAGAAAAAGACAGGTCATGAAGTCCCCTTTCTTTAAGGAGAATTAAAAGAGGATCTGGGAGGATTTGTGGGGTAAAAAATTATGATCGAAATATATTGTATAGAATTCATAAGTTAAAAATATGAAAAAGAAGCAAGGTATAAGTAATAAGTATACTATGGAGCTAGTATTCTTATGTGACTCTGAATAGTGGAGTGTGTATGTGTATGTGTGTGTGTGGGTGCCTCTGACTCTTTTGTGTATTCTTGAGACCATTTTTCTCTTACTGAGTTACCTCATTCAGCCTTGATATGAGGGTTTGTACCTAATTTTATTGTGAGTTTTTATGCCATGTTCAGTTGATATCTCAGGGATGCCTGCTCTTTCCTGAAGGGAAATAGAGAAATGGGTTTGGGGGGAGGGAGGAGAAATGGTGGGAGTAGGAAGAGTGGAGGGAGGAGAAACTATAGGATGTCATATATGAGGGATAAATAAATATAAAAACACAATCATAATAGAATAACTTGGGGTGTTAGTCAGTAGTAGAGTGATTTCTCAGCTTATACTGGGTCCCATTTTAAGCATTTTCAAACAAGCAAACAAATAAATTAAATAAGTAAATTAAGTACGAGAGAAATCATTAGCCAAGTGTCCTAAGAGAGCAGGGAGCTATATGAGTTGAGGTAAGGGAAGTAAAGGTGATGACAGTTTTTATCAGCAAGAAATCAATAGATAGTGCATGTTTTCTGTAATTTACTAGCTTGTTATTGCTTACATCCAATCTCTAGATATTTGGAGAACTAGATTTCTCTTGTTCTGTGTCCACTCTAAAGATTCCTAGAGCCAAGAAAAGTTACTAGACCAAGTTCTTCAGCCCTTATCATAAGAAGATACAATATTTTTACTACATTTTTTAGTTAAGAAATATTGTAAGACAATAAATGCTAAATGAAAATTCATCTCTTTTGACTTGGTAATTTATATCATCTGACTCCCTCTTCAATACCACAGGGAAATATATGTAGTTGTAGGCTAAATGTTTTAAAATGAGGTATGTTTTTCTCCAAATTGCAATTATTACAGCATCACTGATGAAACAAACTCCTTTTTCTAAACCTGTCCTCATAAGAGATATGGGTCTGTATAACTTTTTCACTATTCATGTAAAACTATGTAGTTTATGCAATAACACTGCTAAAAAACTTTTTCTTATAAAGGAAAAGAATAATTATAAAAGAAAGTTGAAAGAAGAAACTAGATCACTGTTCAATAATGAACTAATAAATGACTTCAATTAATTTAGTTTGATCTACATAAACTATTTTATTTAAACATGGTCTTACTCTCTCCTCTCTGCCTCTCTCTCTCTCTCCCTCTCTCTCTCTCTCTCTCTTTATATATATATATATATATATATATATATATATATATATATATATATGTATATATATATGCATATATAGACATATATATATATATTCAGTTCATTAGTTCATTTTATGTGTACAGTATTGTGATTTTACAGGCATCAACTGACATTGTACAGGGGTAGAAGATAAGATAACTTGCATCTCCTGATATATCCCATATTTTTCTTTCTTTTTAAATTGTTTATTTGAGAATTCCATACAATGTATTTTGATTATATTTGCTCTCTTCCTCAGCTCTTCTCATACCTGCCTTCCTTTCTTTTCTTACCCAATTTTGTGTCCTATTTTTTAACCCATCAAGTGTAATTTGTCAGTTTTTTTCTTCATTTACTTCAGTGCTTTTTGTAGGGTAACTGTTTACTACTTCAAATTATAATGTGAAATAAACTTTAAAGATCAGATAGGCTAGGCAATCCTTTTTAGAGTGAGATAAAGGCCCTTGAGGTACACAATATGGTGAAAGCGTCAATATTAGGACAGAGATTCTTTCCTATAATACAGATACTGATGAAAGACTTCACATACATGAACTCACAGTGGCTATGACTGTATGATGTTCTCTTTAAATATTGTTTATTATAACTGAATATTCTCATGAACACAAGAAAACAATATTTTAAGGACATATCAGAGCAGGTGCACTTATGAACACATAGTAGTTGTGAAAGCATCCTCAAGACATGCACAAGCTGAAGTGTGACAAAATTCCAGCATGGAGGGGAAACTGTGCATGAAGTCTCCTTTCTAGCTGAGGACTATTGATAATTGACAGATGCTGGGAAAGCAAGAATCTCTTTTCTTCAAGAATGTGTCTTCTTGGAGACCCCATGCTCCCATACATTAAGGCCCATAAATCCAATATATTGTCCTCATAAATTACACTTGATAGATTAAAAAAATAGAACACAAAATTAGATGGATAAGAGAAGAAAAGAAAGCAGATATGAGAGGAGTTACAGAAGGTAGTAATATAATAAAAAATCACTGTATGGAATTTTAAAACAACCAATAAACAATAAAAAACAAGATTGTTCATTGTATCTGAGGAGTCAGATATTATAAACATGAAGAACAAATGTCCTAGTTATTTATATCTGAGCACGAAGATAACTATCACACCCATTATTTATTTGATAACTGTGTCCAGACCACTTGCCAAGTTCCAGGCAGTGAGCTGGACACTGGAGGTACAAAAATCAATGCAATTTAATCCATGATTCAAGACATTTAGAATCTACAAAGGGAAACTATGAGTACATTGTTACTGTGTGACATGATAAGAGCTATGACAGTTATATTAACCTTAGGATAGCATTTCATAATCAGAGTAGAAACTACAGAAGTGCAGATCAGCCATAATGACAATTAATTATATTTAAGTGAGTCAGGAGAAGGAATAAAAAGTACTTGGTTTTTCTTAAATGAAAAACACTTCAACATTTTTCTAAGACCAAGAAGTAAAAGAGAAACCATACATGAAGTATAAGCAAAATGCCATGATATGATAGACGGAGTTCTTTAAAGATGACAGTTTGGTAATTATTACTCAATTAGGAGCCTTTCCCAAACTATTTTAAAATAGTTTCAAGCATGTAATAAGAATGAAACAGCACTTTTTGAAAAATCATTTGTATAGTTGAATGATTCATCAATTGAGACTTGCAAACATTAATTTTACGTCAAAAGAGAAAATACAATATTTATCACAGTTATGGAGTCCTTTCCATGGGATACATAATTTCAAGAATATTATTTATTCCTCACAAAAACTCCATAAATAAATGCTACCATTAATATTTTAAGTTAAAATTATCTAATTGAAGTATAGATTGTATTATATCAAACAATTTCTTTTAGTGCAATTTTAAAATGATTTCATATTAACAATTTCATAGTTTAATTCATTTGATGTCTCATACACTAGCATATACAAACTGAAGCATGAGTGTGCATGCACACACATACACACACACGTACACAAACCCACATACTCACACATGTATATACACAAGTGAAATTTGAACCTTAGCACTTAGCTTCTAAAATACATTTGCTAAACAGGATTAATATCCATCATTTCTTCTAACACATGCAAAATATATTTTTTCTAAGCTATAGACCTTAATTCAAGTACATAATATCAGACCTAGACTCGATACTCCTGTGAAGGTAGGGTCCTCCATAATTTAGTGAACTACGGAGATCCTAAAGAAATATAGCTTCCTGATAATTTGTGAAATTTAGACAAAGAATCCTAGACAAAGTATGCAGACAGGCAAGTTTTCTAAAAGACAATATTAAGGAGGAAGGAAAAAAACACAGTAAAAGAAATGTAAAACTAAAGATAATATATAAAAATGGCCTCAGGGTCGTTGAATGCAGGAAAAAAGAGACTTACATTACAGAGTGATTCATGATGTTGGGCAATAGGAGTACTAACCAGTTGATTTCTTCATAACAAAATGTCTCAATTAAGTTTTCTATTCCTGTGATTAAAATATAACTAGGGGAGAAAACAGTATATTTTAGCTTACACTTCCAGGTAGCAGTCTATTGCTAAGGGAAATCAGGGCAGGAACTCAAGGTAGGAACCTGACTGTAGGAACTGAAGAAGAAGCCATGAAGGAAAGTGTCTTACTGACTTTCTTTCCATGGTTTGCTCAGCCTGCTTCTTATACCATCTAGGACAGCATGCCTAGAAGTGGCACTGCCTACAATGGACTTGTCCCTACCACATCAATCACTAATTAAGAAAATGCCTTACATGGTTGCCTATATTCCATGGAGGCATTCTCAATTGTGGTTCCTTCTTCTCAGATAACTCTAGCTTTTGTCAAGTTGACAAAATAGGATATAAACTCATGATAGACTGGATGTATAGCATGATAGATCACTGAAGAAGAAAAGGAGGAGAAAGGGGAGGAAGAGGGGAAGGAGGAAGATGAGAAGTAGTAAAAGAAGATGAAGAAAAAGAAGGAGGAGGAGGAGGAGGAGGAGGAGGAGGAGGAGGAAGAAGAAGAAGAAGAAGAAGAAGAAGAAGAAGAAGAAGAAGAAGAAGAAGAAGAAGAAGAAGAAGAAGAAGAAGAAGAAGAAGAAGGAGAAACAATTAAGAAACAAGGTCACAGAAAGTATGGTAATTACCCAGTTTTTCTTTCCATTCTGGGGTGAGGGCCAGGAGTTAAATAAGTTTAAGTTCAACCTCTATATGATGAATGATACATTTCTTTGGGTAATTCACTTCATGTAGACAATTAACAAGTTAAGTAATATGTTCTTCAAGGTCTATCCCAGTGGCAGAATCCATTTTCTCATTAATTCATTTATGTATTCATTATTAATTGAAAATTTAAGTTGATTTATGTTCTGCTTTGCTTCCTGATCCTGTAATAAACATTGTCACTAAGAGCAACATAGGGAGGAAAGGGTTTATTTCTGCTTACAGGTCACAATTTATCAATAAGGGAAATAAGGTTGGGGGCTCAAGACTGTAAACTGAAGGTTAGAACTGAAAAGAAGCCATAGAGAAAGGCTGTTTACCTACTCATTCCCAGGCACATATCCAACTACTTTTCTTATATAGGCCAAGTCCACCAGAAATTGATGTAGACGTGCTCAGCCCACTGTGGATGATACATCAATTGCCAATCAAGATAATACTCAATAGACAAATCCACAGACCAAGACAATTCTTTAATTGAGGTTTCCTCTTCCCAATTGTACAAGTTGACAACAAAACTAACTAGGATAAGCTCAGCATTAGGCTCTAAAGATATAGTGATAGATAAGAAAGTTTCCTTGCTTTCAAGGAACATACATTTGGGGAAGTAGGTATGTGAGAGGTAGGGTGAAGAAGGACTGAAATTGTCAAGCAGTCAATATTATGTAAAAAAAATCATATTATATAATGAAGACATAATACAGATATTGTCATTTTGACATGGTTGATTCTCGAAATTATCATAGAAGTGAAGAGATACTCTGTGTGTGTCAAGAACATGTATAAGAGATATATTCTGTAAGAAGAGAAGTTGTGTAAGGAAACAGAAAAAATTAACATTTGCAGTGTCATTACACTATCAAAAGAATGGACATTGGGTGATTTTAAGCTTAAAATGAGGAACTCAGATAATGGAAAACTGTGGATGCCTACTAATGAGGCCATTCTCTCCTTTAGTGTAAAATTACCTTTATTCTAGAATAACGGTTTGCATTCAGAACCTCAATCTATATGGCAAACATTGAGGAATTTATTGCTTAGGACTATAGGTAGCATAGTAATAACAAGATAAAGTGCTAAGCTATCAAGAAATAAATTCAACAAGCAATTCAATGTCTACATGAGAAAAAAATTAAACTTCCACTAAGGAACATAGAAGACAATCTAAATAAATATAAAACATGTTAAATATTCTTAGATGAGAAGACTCAGTTCTGTGATGATGTATTATGAAGATACCTTGGTATTTCTTTAAAACAACTTTACTGAACTTATTCTATATTTAATAAGCATAGTTGGTTATATTGTACATACATGTATACACATATATTTATAGGTACAAATATAAATGTATGCAACTAATATACAATTTTCTATTTCTAAAGTTTATAGGAAAATAACCACTGTATTTTTGAAGTTGAAATGTATTAGCCAGCTAGTGCTATTATAATTCTTCAAAATAAATAGTCTTAAAACTTTAACTATTTTGAAACTCCAACATTTATTTTCACTGATGTGAAATGTTCAGTTAGGTATTGCCCTAGTTTTGGCTTTAAGTTGTAGTTTGAGTAAATTTTTATTCCATGTTGCCTATTTTGCTTTGAGCTAGGTCCTATGTTTATTATAGCCTTCTCGTGGTGACGCACAAGAACCAAACATGGCAAACAAAACTATACAACTACAGTTAAGGTCTTTGCTTACACAATATCCTCCACCATCCCACTGCCCAAATAAATAATATAGTCATATACTGTCGGGCTATGATTGGCAGTCTGTTTGCTGGTAGAGCTAAGGTTTGAATGCTTCTGGCCCAATAGGCTGTCTTCACCCTACAAGGGATGGCAGCCGTTTGCCCAAGCTCCTAGAATACAGCTTCTAACCATGGTGGCTACATCTCTCCATAGGTCTGTGACATTTGGTCACGTAAAAAAGGGTCACACCCCCACCCCCTTACTCAGGTAGAGGCGTGGCCACACAGTCCCAAGTCATCCCCACGTTAATGAGACGCCAAGAGACTTAGCCACGCCCCTTCCCAGTTACTATTTTAACCTTGCCCCTTCCTGAGAGAGCAGGTACTGTCTCACCCAAGTCACTCTCCACAATGAAAATAAATGCCTTAGAACTATGGACTGTCTCTACTCATCTTCATCTGCAGTGGGAAACAATGGAACTGGTCTTCGCTTAATGATCCGCACATCTACCCTCCTGTCATCAAATCTGTCACAGCGTTTCTAGCCACAGCAGACTTTCACCCAAGCCAAAGCAGCTAGTCAGCGCCCAAGCTGCCCAGCATGCCAGCTGCACTATGCAGCCCCGTTTGTTCCCAGCTCTTCCACGGCATCCAGTGGCATCTGTGATGTCCAGAGCCTGGAAACTCCAGAGCTGGATGGCATTCCACAGGAACAGCCCCTTCCCCCACCCACAGGCAGTGTCCTTGCGGCTTCACATAGCCCCCACCTGCCTGGTAGACTGTGAGAGAATGTGAGGCCGAACTTCCCACGTGTCCCATCTCTCCCAGAGTCACAGTTCCCGGGGTGGACACAAGGGACTTCACTCCACCCGGAGCCATTTGTTCCCACGATATACTACATTAAACAGTAAGAGTAATACTCTATCCAGTAGGTGATATTATATACTTATATTATAAATGTATAGATAAGCATTTGTATAATGAGGAAATACTATAAAACTGGAACCAATAATTGAAACTACTATAAAACTGATAGAACACAATCTGCCTAGACTATTATAACACATTATTAAGTTTATGGGAGTAATATATTTCAAAACTTGTTCACTAAATCATAGAAATTAATGACAGACCCAGATGTGTGTAAAAATCAGTGCATAATTAAGCTGATGGCTCAGCGAGACTTCTCTGGTTTCTTATAATAGCATCTGACTCTGAATAACTTAGGCTGGAAAGTGAGTTACTAGCAGCACTTCAGGAAATGCATTCAATCATCAGACAGGACAATGAAATCAGCTAATGGGTCAGAAGCAAAAACCGCATGTGTGGAGGTCAGATAACAACTTTAGTTGATTCTTTTCTATCTTTATGTGAGTTCTAGTGATTGAACGAGTGTCATTAAGCATGCAGGGCATGTACTTTACCTGCTAAGCCACTTCACCAGTTCCTTTTTTTTATTATTTTAGTTTTTACTCTATCAAGCCAAAGTTTGTTTAATATTTTATTGAAAATATTTTTTCATACAATATAATCTGATCATGATTCCTCTCCCTAAAAGTCTCCTCTCAGATTCTTCCCATTTCAATACTCATTTAACTACATGTCTAATTTCAGGGAGAAAACTAATTCTCTCACTCATTTATCAGATGAAAATAAAATTAATTGACATGTGAGAAATAAACCTCTAGGTAGTATGATAATAAAAAGTATGGGTGTGTTTGTATCATCACCACCACCACTACCACCATCATCACCATCACCACCACCACCACCACCACCACCATCACCACCATCACAACCATCACTACCACCACCACCACCACACCACCACCACCATCAATCAAAGTAAAATAGCTAAAAGGGAAAATTAGGATATTAAATATATGAGGATATTGATTCTTAGCTTTGTTAAATTTTAAATCATGCAAATCAGCATAGTAGTCTGAATATATAGCCAGTAAAGCCCTATATCAGATGAAAGCCAGGTTTCTGGGTTTGAATCACATTTATGCCTCTTGTAGCAGAAATGTGACTTGTATGCCTGTGTAAAATTAAGTTAATATATGTAAAAATTGAGAATGGTATTTGGAAAATTGTGGGGCACTGGTCTGTGGCAGGCAGTCTGGCATCTGGTTGAGCACAGGCTGAAAACTCTGGGAGACCCGGCGGAGTAATCCGCAAGGGACCGGAAAGCGTTTATGCCAAAGCTCCCAAAAGGCTCTTGTCAAACAACAACAACCTCCACAAACCCCTGTAGAGAGGTCTGTCATGAGATTTGTCATGTACGTGCAACACCAAACCCTTCCACATGCAGATAAGGTGTCCTTAAACTCTGAGACAGGGAAGTACCTGTCCTTAGACCATCCCAACCTGTGTAGGAGAGATCCCCATCCAGAAGGAATAATGATATGAGAACTACTCTGTTGTCTGAGAGATTCTATCATAAGAGATGTAACATTGCTGTTTGGGAAGAGGTCTGCTCTCCCGAACTCCACCAGAAGCTTCCCGCACTCCTCACCAGCTAGTCGGGCTCTCGTGGGCTCAGCCAGGCCCAACTTAGCGCAGAGTGGCCAGTGCAGAATCTCGGAGCAACTGAGGCAGCAGTTGCGGAGGAGACTCCGTTCCTGCTCGCACTCTCCCTTTTGCCCGAACCCTCAATTTGGCAGGGCCAGAGATCCCTGAGGAAAGCTCCCAGCACGAAGGCCCACAGAAAATCATAAATACTCCAGGTGTTATTGTTGAAATTGCTATAAGAGAAGTCCTGACTACAAATTTGCATCTCAGGGGTTTTTTTTTTGATAGTTTATTTACATTTCAAATATTTCCCCCTTTCCAGATCTGCCCCTTGGAACCTCCCTATTCCCTCTCCTCTCCCCCTGCCTCTATGGGGGTATTCCCCCACCCACTCTAGTCTTCCCTCTTTGGTATTCTCCTATATTGGGGCATCTAACACCCTCAGGCTCAAGGGCCTCTCCTCCCCCTGACAGCTAACAAGACCCTCCTCTGCCACATATGTGGCCAGCACCATAGGTCACTCCATGTGTATTCGTTGGTTGGTGATCTAGTCTCCACGAGTATCCGGGAGTCAGGCCAGTTGACACTGTTGCTCCCTCCATGGGGTTGCAAACTCCCTCAGCTCTTTCAGTCCCTTCTCCAACTCCTCCATCTGGGACCTCACTCTCAGCCTTATGGTTGCTGTGAAGTGACTCTTGGGTATTCCGAACGTTTGGGCTAATAACCACTTATCAGTGAGTAAATACCATGTTCATTCATTTGTGACTCCATTACCTCATGCTGGATGATATTTTCAAGTTCCATCCATTTGCCTAAGAATTTCATGAAGTCGTTGTTTTTAATAGCTGAGTAGTATTCCATTGTGTAAATGTACCACATTTTCTGTATACATTCCTCTGTTGAGGGACATCTGGGTTGTTTCCAATTTCTGGCTATTATAAATACAGCTGCTATGAACATAGTGGAGCATGTGTCTTTATTACATGTTGAAGCATCTTCTGGGTATATGCAAAGGAGTGGACTAGCTAGGTCCTCAGGTAGTATTATGTTCATTTTTCTGAGGGTCCGCCAAACTGATTTCCAGAGAGGTTGTACCAGCTTGCATTCCCACCAGCAATGGAGGAGTGTTCTTCTTTCTCCACAGCCTCTCCAACATCTGCTGTCACCTGAGTATTTGATCTTAGCCATTCTGACTTGTATGAGGTGGAATCTCAGGGTTGTTTTGATTTGCATTTCCCTGATGACTAAGGATGCTGAACATTTCTTTAGGTGCTTCTCAGCCATTCAAGTCTCCTAAGTTGCAAATTCTCTGTTTAGCTCTGTTCCCCATTTTTTGATAGGGTTATTTGTATCTCTGGAGTCTAACTTATTGAGTTCTTTGTATACCTTGGATATTAGCCCTCTATTGGACGTAGGATGGTTTTGTTCATTTCCTTTGTCTGTTTGATTGTGTTTTCCTGTAATTCTTTAAGGGATTTTTGTGTTTCCTTTCTAAGGGCTTCTAGTTGTTTACCTGTGTTCTCTTGTATTTCTTTAAGGGAGTTACTTATTTCCTTCTTAAAATCTTCTATCACCCTCTTGAGATGTGATTTTAAGTCCGAGTCTTCCTTTTCTGGTGTGTTGGGGTATCCAGGGCTTGCTGTGGTGGGAGAGCTGGGTTCTGATGATGCCAAGTAGCCTTGTGTTCTTGCCCTTGACTTTTGCCATCTGGTTATCTCTGGTGTTAGATGGTCTTACTCTTTCTGACTGTGGCTTGTCTTTCCTGCAAGCCTAGATGTCAATACTCCTTGAAGACCAGTTCTCTCTGAGAGAATTTGGTTTAGAGTGCTGTGGTGCAGGGTCAGCTCTGGGGTGCAGACAGAAACAAGAAGGATCTAATCCCCAGCTGTCCCTTGTTTCCTGTGTCCTGATGGCTCTGCAAGGGTCCCTCTTGGTCCAGAGAATTTGAAAAGAAGTGGTGGTCTTGCCTGTGCTTGAAGATGTGTCGGCACGCCTGGTATACCCACTCTTTCCTGGCACTATTTTAGTATGGAGCCCTGTGTCACAGGATCTGCTCTCCAGCCACTGAAAGAAACCAGAAGCCCGTTCCTCAGTCTCTGTGCCCTGGGTATTCCAGATGGGTCCCTCTGAGCAGACAGGCTTGCCCACACTCCTGGGAGGCTATCTTTCTCCTAACACTATTTGGCTATGGAGCCCTGGTGGCCCAGGCAGAGGTCTTTCGCCACAGATGGAAACCAGAAGGCTCCTTCCTCCAGGCTGTTCTTCAGTCCTCGTGTCTTAAGGATTCAGGGCAAGTCTCAGTTTTTTATATGAAGTATAGAAAAAACTGAAGATGGGAAGAAAGAAGGAAACCATTTCCTGACAAATTTCAGAAATGAATGTTAGCTGTTATCGAATATTTTTAAATCCAGTGAAAGGACAGTTTAATCCTCATAACAATGTTAATTTTAAGTTGAGTGAAGCACATACCTTTAATCCCAGTACCCTAGAGGCAAAGTCAGGTGGATCTCTATGATGAGTTCAAGGCCAGCCTGGTCTACAGAGTAGTGTCAGGACAACCAAAGCTATACAGAGAAACACTGTCTTGAAAATCAAAAGAAAGTTATATTTTATTTTTTTTATTTTCTGCATGTGCATAGATGTGTTGACATCAGAAAGCAACTTTGTGGAGAGTTCCAGGTATTGAATTCAGCTCATAAGACTTGGTAGCTGACATCTCTAAACACTGGCACTGAAACTCATTTTATTTATATGGAGTAATCTGGGGTCTAAAAATGAATGACACTTGCTTAAGGTAGAGCATTGGAGTAGTATCTTAGTTTGGGTTTTACTGCTGTGAACAAACACCATGACCTAGGCATCTCTTATAAAGGACAACATTTAATTGGGGCTGGCTTACAGGTTCAGAGGTTCAGTCCATTATCATCGTGGTGGGAGAATGGCAGCATCCATGCACGCTGAGGGAGGATCTGAGAGTTCTATATCTTTGTCTGAAGGATGCTAGAAGAAAACTGGCTCCCGGGTAGCTAGGATGAGGGACTAGAAGCCCGCACCCATAGTGACACACCTACTCCAACAAGGCCAGAGTTACTCCAACAAGGTCATACCTCCAAATAGTGCCACTCCCTGGGACAAGCATGCTCAAACCACCACAAATAGGAACACAGGCTGTTACAACCAGAAATTATTTTCTCAAATAGAACGTGAAAGGACATAAGAAGAGAAGGCTAGAAGATTTATGAACCCATAGAAGATGAAATAATAGATTCAAATATGACCAGCTGTAAGACATTGTTCAGTGTTTCTATTCATGAATGTAATGTATCTTTATATTTAGAGGTTCTAGGTTTATCTCTAACTTCATACTATTCCTTAGTTTGGTGACTAGAAATTGAGTACTATGTTGATTTAGGATGTATATCCTCTGGTCTGGAGAGATGCTCCGTGGTTAAGAGCATGACTATTCTTCCAGAGGACTTGGGTTCAATTCCCAGCACCCATATAGCAGTTCACAATTGTTTGTAACTCCAGTTTAAATGATCAGCATCCTCACACATATATACATGCAAACAAAACATCAGTGGACACTTTAAAAAGTAATACATAAATTATATAAAGAAGGAATGGATATCCTTATTTATCTAAGAGATTGAGCAGTTTTTCATTATTTAGTATGGTGTTAATGCTGAAGTTTGTTTTAAAAATATTCTTTATAAAAATAAGGAAACCTCTCTTATGGAAAGTTGGCTAAAAATTTTGATTATGAATGGGTAATAGATTTTATTAAATTTCTTTTCAGTCTAATTGGTAGAAATCATATATTTTTTTCTTTATTAGCCTGTTGATATATCTTATTTATTTCTGAATGTGAATCAATTTGGCAAACATATCAAACACAGCATTTGGTCACATTATGCTTTTGAGGGTGGGTAGAAATAGCAGCTTAATTTTGCATTGTATCCAACTGATATTACTCTTGTGAGGATAATCATAATACTAATTACTTCCTTCATACAAAAAAATGGAGCTTAGCACACAAATTCATCCCACTGGCATGGATCTGGAGAGAAATCAAGCCATTCACTGCTTGGTGAGTGATGGAAGATCAGTTTCATGTTTATCACACTGATACTATCAAACTAGGAACTCTGATCATTGCCTATGGTTTTAAAAAACAGCTGGGAGTTAGAATCAGAAATGCAGCAACATAAGAAAGGGAGTGGTGGATAAAAATAACCACAATGGTAACAACAACAATAACAACAACAACAACAACAACAACAACCACAACTACCACTTTTTTTGAACAGTTTCCCATTTTGGCCTGTAAAAATGAGATAAGAATATTTTTCACTAATGTGGATGAAATATAACATAGACCACTAACATTTTGTTGCTATTAGGTTATCCTTCTCTAGTTCCTTAGATTTTAGGGAAAAGATTTTTATTGATAGTTTTCTTTTATATTGTTTCTTTTATATTTTATATAGTTCTTATAAGCAAGTATGGATTGTAGGCTTCTCAAATGTTCTCTCAATATATTAGAAATAAAAATGAAATACTCATGTATTTCCAATTTCATGTTCTAGGATTTCTAGGTAGTTTAGCATTGTTGAATATTACAGAATATTATTAGCAAGCTAGTTTTGAAACGTAAAAGTAACATTTATTTGCCTGTTGTAATTGTCATCTCAGAGGTTTACTACTGAATAAGCCCACCCTTTCTAGTTCTTTCTGAACTTTGGCTGGCTGATTCAACTCAGCTGTTCTGGCTCAAACTCCTTTACAAGATGACTGATCAATTTGGCTTCTCTCCACTTCTCATTGAATTGCTCTGCTTAGCCTCAAACTAAGTCTGACAATTTGTTCTAATCTTCTGCCTCTTTGTTATTCTCTGGCTTCAACTGCTTTTGCTGACCTTCGCTGAACTACATAAACTCATGAACAAACTCAACTCCACTGAGCTGCACTCACTGCACTGGCTCCCCCAACTGACTCCCAACTGACTGAACAAAACTCAACTCCACTCAATTATATTGCCTTCACTTTCCCTGCAACCTTCTTAAATAGCATTTCTCTTAAGAGTTGAGAATATACTATCTCTGACTCATTCTGTCAAATCTTTCTCTGATTCATCACTTTGTCTTTCCCTCTAGAACTCCTTTGAGATTAAATGTATATCCTAAAGAATTCCAACCAGAGGGATTAATGGTGTATACTAAGGCCCTATCTTCATTCTAGTCAGATCATGCAGACCTAGAAGGTCTTTGGATGTGATCAGTGCAGCTATGTTGCTGGATTAAAGTTCTTCTACATTGTAATATCTACAGATTTTTCTTTTAGTTGTGAGAACAAGACTTGGGTGAAGCATTGCCAATCTTTCTGAGCAAAACTAGAACATTTGTAGTTATCGGACTTTAATTCAGGTATAAGTTTATAAGGTATATTTATAAAATTAAAAGCATAAACTACCTTAGATGAGACTTACCTCACTATTTGGGATAATGTTTGATATATGGTCTAACTCTTGCATACGTTAACTGAAAAATATTTGGGTTCCAGCCCCGCCATTTACAAATATAAGGAACCATTATTAAGATTATTACTTCCCTCTCTCTTTCTAACTCTCCATCCCCTTTCCAAGCACACTTGATCCTCCAGTTACAGTCACCCCGTCCATCCATCCATCCATCCATCTACCCATCCATGCATACTATATAGTTTATTTCCCTTTCCTAACAAGGTATATCTCTACCCTTAAATCCCATAGTCTATACCTAATTTCTGTGGTACTATGTATTGTAGGTTGGCTATAACTGACTTAACTGCTATTATTTATATATAAGTGAATACATACCGTATTTGTTTTTCTGGGTATGGGTTAACTCAGTATGATTTCTTTCTAGTTCCATCCATTTAACTGAGAATTTCATTTGTTTAAAATGGCCAACTAATACTTCATTGTATAAATGTACTACATTTTATTTCTCCATACTTTGGATATATGCCCAAAGTTTGTATAGCTAATTATTGAGGTAGATTGATGCTTTATGAAAAAACATCACACTGGTATTCATAGTGGCTGTCCAAGTTTGCAGTCCCTTTCAGCAATGGGTGAAGTGTTTGTTACTCTTACTCTATATGCTTGCCACCATGAGCTATCACTTGTTTTTATTGATCTTAGTCATTCTAACAGATATAAGATGGAATCTCAAAGTAGATTTTATTTGCATTTTCTTGATGGCCAGGATGATGAACATTTTATAAGGATTTCTCAGTCATTTGAGTTTCTTCCTTTGAGAATTCTGATTAAAACTGAACCCTATTTTTAACTGGGTGATTTGTTTTCCTGATATCCAAATTTTGAGGGTTTTTTTTTTGTATGTATTGGAAACTAGCCCTCTATAATATTGTAGTTTATAAACAATATTTTTCATTCTGTAGAGTGGTGCTTGGTCCAAATTATGGTATCTTTGCTACACAGAAGCTTATCAGTTTCATGAGGCTCCATTTATTAACTGTATATCTTAGTGACTGTGATAACAGTGCTAACAGTTCAGAAAGTCTTTTCCTGTGTCAATGAGTTCAATATTATTGTCTACCCTCTTTTACAAGATTTAGTATATCTGGTTTTATATTGAGGTCTGTGGTCAATTTGGAGTTGAATTTTCTGCAGGATGATAAGTATGGACCTATTTTCATCTTCTAACCATAGAGTTTGACCACCACAATTTGTTAAAAATATTATCTTTCTTCCATATTATATTCCTGGCTTCTTTATCAAAAATTAGATGTCCATAGACATGTGGGTTTGTGCTTGCATCTTCAATTCAATTCCAATGATCAATTTGTCTGTTTTTGTGCCAACACCATGCTGCTTTTATCACTATAGCTCTGTAGTACAATTTTGAAAGCAGAAATAATGATACCTCCAGCAATTCTTTGAGTATTCAGGGTTGTGTTAGCTATACTGCTTTTTTGCTTTCTTTCTTTCTTTCTTTCTTTCTTTCTTTCTTCCCCCTCTCTCTGCATGTATGTGCACATGTGCATTTCCATATGAAGCTAAAATTGTCCTTTCCTAGTCTCCACACCTGTACATATGTAGCAGATATACAGCTGGGTCTTCATGTAGGTTCTAAACAATTGGCTTTGGGACTTTCCCAAGAGCTGTTACCTGTCTGTTGGATATGTTCTTCTAGCTGGGCTGCCTTATTTGACTTCAGTGGGAAAGGATGTGCGTAGCCCTGCCGAGACTTGATGTGCCAAGTTGGGGGGGGGGAGTTAACAGGGGAGGGGGCTTTCCCCATCTCAGAGGAGAAACAGAGGGGGTAGTGGAGAAAAGATTGTGAGAAGGTGACTTGGAGGACGGTCAGTGCATGGGATGTAAAGTGAATAATTTTTGAAAATGTCCATTCAAGATCTGTGAAGAATTGTGTTAGAGTTTTGCTGGCAATTGCATTGAATCTATAGAATTATTGCTTTTGGAAGGATGGATATTTTCTAATACTAATCCTCTTCTACGATAATTTGAAAACTTTACCTGAGAACCCACCCCAAAAGATGCTCCAACATATAACAAGGACACATGCTCCACTATGTTCATAGCACCCTTGTTTATAAAAACCAGAAGCTGGAAAGAACCCAGATGTCCTTCAACAGAGGAATGGATACAGAAGATGTGGTACATTGACACAGTGGAATACTACTCAGCTATTAAAAACAATGACGTCATGAAATTATTAGGCAAATGGATGGAACTTGAAAATATCCTCCTGAGTGAGGTAATACAGTCACAAAAGAACACACATGGCATGTACTCACTGATGAGTGTATATTAGCCCAAAAGCTCAGAATACCCACAACACAATACACAGACCATATGAAACTCAAGAAGACGGAAGACCAAAATATGGCTGCTTCAGTCCTTCTTAGAAGGGGGAACAAAGTACTCACAGGAGGTAGAGGTTGAGATGGATTTGGGAAGAAGAGAGCAGGGGAAGGAAAAGGGGGGAAGATCAGGAATGGGAGGAGACGGGGTTGATAGACAGGGGGTCAGGAAATTGAATAGTGGTATATAGCAATGGGGGATGGGGAACTGGGGGGAACCACCAGAAAGTCCCAGATACCAGGAAAGAAAGAACTTCCTAGGACCGAAGATACAATTAGCTTAAATGTCCAAGAAAGGGGAGGGAGAACTTGTAGAGACCATATCCAGAAGTTAGGCAAGGTCCCCAGTTTGGGAATGGGGCCACCCACTCATCTCCAAATTTTTAACCCAGAATTGCTCCTGTCTAAAGGATATACAGGGACAAAGTATGGAGCAGAGGCTGAAGCAAAGGCCATCCAGAGACTGCCCCATCTGGGGATCTGTCCCATATGCAGCCACCAAGCCAAGACACTATTCCAGATGCCAAGAAGTGCTTGCTGACAGGAGCCTGATATTAGCTGTCTCCTGTGAGGCTCTGCCAGAGACTAACAAATACAGAGGAGGAAGTTTGCAGCCAAACATCAGACTGAGTATAGAGATCCCAATGGAGGAGTTAAGGAAAGGACTGAAGGAGCTAAAGGGGTTTAAAACCCCATAGGAAGAACAACAATATCAACCAACCAGACTCTCCAGAGCTCCCAGGGACTGAATCACCAACCAAAGAGTACACATGCAGGGACCCATGACTCCAGTTGCATATGTAGCAGAGGATGGCCTTATCTAGCATCAATGGGAGGAGAGGCCATTGGTCCTATGAAGGCTTGATGCCTCAGTGTAGTGGAATGCCAGGGCAGTGAGGTGGAAGTGGGTGGGTGGGTGGTGGAGCGCCCTCATAGAAGTGGTGAAGAGGTGATAGGAAAGAGGGTTTATGGAGGGGAAACCTGGCAAGGGGATAACATTTGAAATGTAAATAAATAAAATATCCAATAAAAAAAAGAAAGAAAACTTTACATTTATCATTTTTTGAGATCTGCTTCAACATCTAAAGTTTTATGATATAGTCTTTCACTTGCTTTGTCAGAGTTACCTCAAGATATTTTGTATTAATTGAGGCTATTATGAAGGTATTGTGTTTCTGATTTCTTTCTCTGTCCATTTATCATTTGTATATAGGAGAGCTACTTATTTTCCTGAGTTAATTTTTTACTCAGCTAGGTTTCTGAAAGTGTATATCAGCTATAGAAATATTGCCATGGAATTTTTAGGGTCACTTATATATGCTATCATATCATCTGCAAATAAAGATACTCTGACTTCTCCCTTTCATATTTGTAAGTGGTTGATCTCCTTCAGCTATCTTATTGCTCTAGCTAAGACTTTACATATTATATTGAATACATATAGAAAGAGTGAATAACCTTGTCTTGCTCCTGATTTTACTGGAATTGCTTTGAGTTTCTCCACATTTAAGTTGATGTTGGCTGTGAGCTTGTTTCAAATTACCTTTATTATGTTGAGGTGTGTTCCTTGCACCCATAATCTTTCTAAGACTTTTATAATGACGGGATGTTGGGCTTTGTCAAAGGCTTTTTCTATACCTAATGAAATAATTGTGTGAATTTTATCTTTAATTTTTATATGGTAGATTATATTTATTTATTTACATATATTGAAGCATCTTTGCTTCTCTTTATTGATCATGGTAGATGATCTTTTTGTTGTGCTCTTTCTTACATTCTGTTTACAAATGGTTTACTGAAGATTATTGCATCTATGTTCATAAATAAAACTGAATGGAATGTGGGGATAAATACCTAAAACTGAAGGGCATTTGAAGGGTAGTATGGAAACCCAATGCAACAGAAGATTTCTAAAATATATACATGTATTAAGGCAATATATGTGAAATCTCCAAATAATGGTGGAGACAGAACACCAACTAGCTTTCTCTTGTCACCAAATGAAGCTTCCAGCATCAGGATTGGGTTACATCTAACTGAGTTATTGGCCAAAGTGGTCCCATGGGGATCCTCAAACAACCCAGATGATCGTCAAGCTTGTAGTTCGCACTTCACAAACTGATAGAAAGGCCCTAATACTGAATATTTACACAATTTGTTGAATTTGGGAATGTAGGTCTGGTGTCTATATAGAGCCTGCAACCATTTGTTCTAGCATCTTTGATAAAAAGAAGGTATTCTTCATCCTATCCAAAAAGAATTGTAAACACCAACCCAAGCCACAAGACATTTGATTTATAATGGTGTTCTGCTTGCAAGATATGCTAGGGCAATAGTATCACAAATCTTGTTGAAGTATTCAACCAACATCTGATTTGACTTAAAGCTCACTTCAGGACCTGAAACTGCTTAGATGACAAAAATAAATGAATAGACAGACAGACAGACAGGCAGGCAGGCAGGCAGGCAAACAAAACTGAGAATAGATAGCTCAGGGTGCTAGGGTAAAAATCAACTACTACTGTTCTAA
The DNA here is from genome assembly GCA_019843965.1 of Rhynchomys soricoides. Classification (NCBI taxonomy): domain Eukaryota; kingdom Metazoa; phylum Chordata; class Mammalia; order Rodentia; family Muridae; genus Rhynchomys; species Rhynchomys soricoides. The sequence goes on along the minus strand of JADRCH010007604.1, from coordinate 3,710,364 downwards.
AAAAGCAAACAAAATGACTTCTAATGGCATTCTGCTATATTCATAGTCAGTGCTTTGCTCAGCCATCATCAGAGAAGCCTCTTTCTGCAAATACAGAGACCCAGGGCCAGACCATATTCAGAAAGTGAGAAACCTTAGAATAGTCAGCCTTAAATGGGAAATCTCCATTAAGTCTATCCCCCCAGTGCTCAGGGTACCCTGTGGAAGAGGAGGCAGAAAGAGTGTAAGAGTCATAGGGGATGGAGGACACCAAGAAAACAAGGCCCTGTATACCAACATGACCAGATATAACTCACAGAGACTGAGGCAGCATGCAGAAGGCCTGCATGGGTCTGTACCAGGACCTTTGTGTATATATTTTGACTTCCACTTTATTGTTTTTCTGGGATTCCTGTATGTGGGAATGAATGAATCTCTGTTGTTTATGTCTTTTCTTAGGTTCTTTTCCTTCTGTTTGTTTGCTCTGTCCAATTTCAATGTGTTAGTTTTTGCTTTATATGATTACATTTTATTGTATATTATATTTTGTTTTATTATTATCCCTTAAAAGCCCATTTTTCTTTCTAATGAGAGACAGAAGGTGAGTGAATCTGGATGCGAAGGAAAGTGGGGAAAAAGTGGAAAAAGAAGAGGGAGGGGAACCCTAATTTGTTTTATGCTATTTAGTATAAATTTGATGGACATTTAAATTCTATAGTTATAACTATGGTAATCTTTATGAAATGTATATTTAACCAAATTATTGCTGTTAGAGACCTTTGATGGCTTCACTATTTCTTAGTCAGGGTTTCTATTCCTGCACAAACATCATGACCAAGATGCAAGTTGGGGAGGAAAGGGTTTATTGGGCTTATACTTCCATGCTGCTGTTCATCATGAAAGGAAGTTAGGACTGGAACTCAAGCAGGTCAGGAAGCAGGAGCTGATGCAGAGGCCGCGGAGGGATGTAACTTACTGGCTTGCTTCTCCTGGCTTGCTCAGCTGGCTTTCTTATAGAACCCAAGACTACCAGCCCACAGATGGTACCACCCACAAGGGGCCCTCCCCCCTTAATCACTAATTGAGAAAATGCCTTATACCTCGATCTCATAGAGACATTTTCTCAACTGAAGCTCCTTTCTCTTTGATAACTCCAGCTTGTGTCAAGTTGACACAA
>JADRCH010007604.1:3685903-3709108 GCA_019843965.1 Rhynchomys soricoides | reverse complement strand
TACTGGCTTGCTTCTCCTGGCTTGCTCAGCTGGCTTTCTTATAGAACCCAAGACTACCAGCCCACAGATGGTACCACCCACAAGGGGCCCTCCCCCCTTAATCACTAATTGAGAAAATGCCTTATACCTCGATCTCATAGAGACATTTTCTCAACTGAAGCTCCTTTCTCTTTGATAACTCCAGCTTGTGTCAAGTTGACACACAAAACTAGCCAGTACAACTATATTTTAAGTTCAATATCATCTTACCTTTTCAGGAGCTGGGCCAAACATACATTTCTAGCTATAAGACCAATATTTACAACCAGCTATTGTCAGCTATGGCAAGTCTCCTAAATAGGCATTTCTCATTGAATCTAAAATATTTTCACTCACACCTCATTCTCTGTCTAAAATTATTTTTATCTTTATAAGTATTAATCTTGCTAATGCTGTATCACTGTGATGTTATCTTTGATTGCTCTTGTGTATTCTTCTATTCCCAGCCTATTTTCAATGCACCAGAGCAAAACACTTTCTCTACATCGCACACAAAATTTATTTCTTTCCGTTCCCTCATACACTTTCTTGTTAAAACCTGATGATACTCTTGTAGTTACTTGCTTATGTGTCTATCATTCCCAACCTCTCTTTCTACTCAGAAAAAGTCTCAAGAGTATGAGCTGCTTGAAAGACACTAACAAATGTTTATTGAAAAAATTATTGGAAAACTATATTGTTTGAAATTTAATCCAATTTCATATAATGCATCCTAAATAACACAGCTAAGATGCTGTAAAATGCTATTATCAAAAAACTTCAGAAACTCTTGTGGAATATTTTTCTCTTTTTTGACTCCTACTTGTTCTTTCTTCCTCCACACTTTTTTCTTCTCAAAGTTTTTGTAGTTATTTGTCACTATGGTACACATACATTAAACTACACCATTTAACCATCTTTTAATGTGTAATTCAGTGATAATTATAATTATATTCTTATACAACTACCACAACAATTCTGTTCCAAAACTTTTTCATCTATCCATGCTGAAACTTCATACCCATGAAATAATGCCCTCTTCCTTTTTTTTCAGAAATCCTTGGTATCTATTACTTCAATCTTTGTGACTTTGACCTTTTTAGGTACTGAACTCTCTCAAGAGTTTAAGTTTTCTAACTATCTTGTACCAGTATAATGTTTCAGGGTTCATATATGTTGAACTATGTGCCCAAATATTAATAAAAATTAATATTGTATTTATCTATTTACTCATGTATGAACATGAATTGCATATGATAAGTAATGGCATTACAATCATAGGTGTGCAAATATGTTTGATTCAACCGAATGAAAAAAATTTTTTCTGTAGAGTGGACAAAGTTCTCAAAACAAAAATAATACAAATGGAAGTAAACACTGATGGTAGTTTTCATCACACTAAGATATCAGGAAAACTCAGTCATTATGGTTCCATCTCATTACAGCCAGAAGGGTCAAAATTAGGTATGCAAATGACAAAAATGCTGGTGTTCATGTAGAGAAAGGGGATCTCCTATATACTGTTTGTGGGAATATAAAATAGTACAGTCCCTGTGGAAAACAGTGTGGAGCTTTCTCAAAAAAAAAAAAACATAGAAAGAGAATTACCATAAGATACAGCTGTATCACTGGGAATATACACAAATGTCCTTATATCTCACTACAAAGAAACTTGCATGTCCAACCCATGTCCATTGATAGTTAAACCACTATAGCTAGATAATGTTATCAACGAAAATTTCAGCTGGTAAACTAATAAAGAAAATTTGGGACAAATGGATAATACAGTATTACTAAGTTTAAAAGAAAAATGAAATTATGAAATTCTCAGGTAAATAAAAGGAGCTGGAAAAATTATCTAAGTAGTGAGTCAACCAGAAAGACAAATATTGTATGTTTTTCCTGTAAGGACCCTAACTTCAAATCTTTTGTTTTTTGTATTTAACCTGGAGTTAAGACCAGGAAAGTGGAAATAAGACCAGTGTGATTGGAAACTTTGAAGGAGGTGCACAGTAAAATACAGGCAAAATGAAGAGACAGAGAGAGGCAGGGGGAGACGGAGAGGGAAGGAGGGAGGGAGGGAAAGAAAGAGACAGACAGAGACAGAGACAGAGACAGACAGAGACAGAGAGGGGCACACAGGGAGAGAATAGAGTGAGAGGAAGTTTAAAAAGGAAGCATGGAGAGAGGAGAGGAAATGGAAAATGAGGTGTTAGTTGAAGGCTTAACCAAAATGAAAAGCCCATGAAAAGCTGTGTGGAAACTTATGATCTTCCAAATAGAGGAAATAAATTAAACTAGAAAGCATAGCCAAGCACAGGTGACATTAAAGGAGAGAGGCAGACACTGAGCTAAATGTTGTAGTAAACTTTCTACACCACCTTCCATCATTCAGTTCACAGATAAAAGACGCACAACTTTTATATTTAGTATACGTCTTAGTCAGCACTAATGCTGGGCAGATAGTCATCATGTGTGCTATTGGTATCTACATCCCTATCAATAACCCCATATTATAACTTTCCCATGTTTCATCTGGGCAGCTCTTAGTTTCAATTGGCCAGCCCTCATGGCCATGTTTTTATGACTCGCTTAACCCATGGTATCTTCTCTCTTCACCTTCCTCTCTTCTCTTCCTGATCTCTCCTCTAACCCAAAGCCAGGAAACACAAATCTTACCTATCTATGCCCAGCTACAGGCTGTAGACATCTTTATTTACCAATCAGGGTTAACTTGAGGCACAAGGTTACACAAGATTACTTGTGTACATGTAGATTCTCTCATTCCTGAGGGCAACCAGGCCTTGGGGGACAGTATTTAGCATTACAATACATATAAAAATATCAATAGCTAAAGATTTAATTGGAGATGGGTGTATGGAAAGAAGACAGGGTTAGGGAGGATATTAGTTTAAAATATGAGATGCATGAAAAATCCACTACTTCAAAACTAATTCAAAACTTGTAATATAATATATGGGTAATGATGTTCCCAGAAGAAATATGTCATTATATTAAAATCTCAGAGACAGGAAAGGCATGCTTCCCTACAAGTCAAGGAGGACCCAGAAGCAACCAGCAGTTAATGGCAACTAAGGAAGGGTCACCCTCCTTTGTGAGTGTGGCTACTAGTAGGTTGTTCATGCCCCATAGGTGGCCATGCCCCCTTGTGGAAATGGACAGCAGTAATTAGATTGAGTGGCAATTTAATAAAAATAAATTAATCAAAAAGTCTTGTAGCTGGGAGTAATATAGGGAATTAGAAGATAATGTTGGATGGATATAATAAAAGAATAAAATATATTACTTAAAAAAATATTTGACTTATAGAAGTCACATTTAAAGTCTTAATTTCTTGTTTATATGAACAAGATACTGAGTTTAAGAGAGTAAAAAACAACAACAACAACAACAACAACAAAAACTATGTTATACAGTTTCTACTTTGAATCATGGAGACAGATCTATTTGAGTAAAACTTTTCCAGTTCTCTAGAAGATCAAAGTAATTCTGTTTGGTTCTTCAATTTGAACAATCTTAATCAACTCTAAGAGCTTCATTTCTATCTATGGAACTTATATATTTCTATTTCCCATGAAATAGAGTCTATTCATGAAAAGTGAATGAACGTTTTGAATGGTTGGATCACCACGTAACTAAGGACACTAGAGAATACTGATTTAAATTGAAGTGATCTTTATTAAAATAGTAAAATATCGGTAGACCTATAATCTTATGACCACTGTGCAATCTATCTTAACTAACTTGATTGCTATCCAAGCTATTTGGGGGGCACCAAAATCAGTTCAGATTACCAGATCCTGAGTTAGGAACCTTGGTTACCTCTGGGCTAAACCAAATATGGACAGTATAGTCTAGTTTAGTTCAGTCACTGATTTTACTGAGAAGACAGATCTGAGGGAGGGGAGAGTCCAACTTCTAAACCCAGTGATATTTTTGTAGCGTGCGTCAGAGTCCAGGGAGTCTAATCAACAAATCCATCTTGTTCACCTGACACCTAGTTCAGGAGCTTGCAGTTTCTATTTTTAGTAAGCTTCGTTTCTGTTGCAAAAAGACAGTGATAAATCCATTTCAACTAAATCAGTATTTTAAGGGCCAAAATGCAGCCTATGTTCTGATGTATTTCTATATTTTATTTGCTCAGTCCTAAGATGTTTGGTATCAGTTTTCTTTCCTTAAAATTATGTTTTAGATAGCATACCAAATAATGTATTTCATTATGATATTTTCATGCATGTATATAATTGTATTTTGTTCATATTTACCTTCGTACTATTCCCCTTTATCTCCCCAAACAGTTCCCCTTCTGACAGATCTGTTGAGACAGAGTTCCTGTGGGAGAAATTTTGATCTTTGTCTTTCTCCCCTGAATCCCACTTTCTTGTTACTGCTCACTTTTTTACAATTTCTTTCCCCCACATAATCCCACTTCGGCTTTCAGGTGGTGTCTATGTGTGTATAATAATTGTAATATAGATTCAATATCTGTGATATTGGTATTTTTGAGTCTTCCTACTTTATTTTGATCAGGTAATGAACTACCCTTTCATCTACTTCTTTAAAAATAAATTTTATTTTTTGTGACTTCATAAAGACTCTGTTGTCTGTATATAAACCACATTTTATTTTCATAATGTAATTAAGATACAATGACATAATTTTCCCTCCGTATCCCAGCTACCAATTCCAGGCATACCCTGTCCTAAGTTCATGGTCTCCTCGTCTTTTACCATTGCTTCTACATATACATATAAATGAATAAGTATAAAAATGAAGCCTGCTGAGTCTGCTCAGTGTTGCATGCATTTACGTATTTCTAGGACTGACCATTTGGTATAGAATAATCAATGAGGGGATTCATCCTTGGAAAAGACTAGCTCTCCATTTCTTGGTAGCATTTAATTGCTTGTAGTTTTTTGTCTATGTGTGAGACCCTGTGAGGTTTCTCCTGATGTCTTTGGGACATCAACTGTTATTGGAGTTGCTAAAGTCTTCTTTAGGCATCTATTTTATTGATATTTTTATGGATATAACTTCTTTGGCATGGCTAGGAGATACAATGTCACAGCAGACATCTTGGTTTTCTGGCACTTAAAAACTTTCTGCTTCCTCTGCCTCAAGCTTTCCTGTTTTTTTCCTGCAGGAGTTGTGCTGTAGATATATCAACTGGGTTTGGGCACTCTGTGATCAGTAGTTCCTTGCATTTTGATTAACTGTGCCTTTCTGTAATGGTCTCCCACCACAAAAAGAAGCTTCTTTCATGAAGAGATATAAACTCACCTGTGGGTATCAAGGTAAGTATTTAGAGTGCAATTAGGAATTAAAATTGTTTAGTAAAGTAGTGGTAATAAGTTTTCTAAGATATATAATCTAACTAGCAACATATAGTTTGTTAGATTTAGTGGACATTATTTCCCTCATGTTGAACAGACCTTGACTCCAATTAGACAGCTGCTGGTTACTATGAACCTATATGTGCTCCTATTGCATCTTTAATAACATCTTACTATGTTGACCATTGCTGTGCTTCACAGGTTTCACAGCTTGGTAGGATAGTTGAATGTTTTTCTCACTTAGCTTGCAAATCAACTTCTGGTGCTACAAAACACAGTCCACAAGGAGGAAACTATCAGATCAGACCCAGCTCAAATCCTCTGAGTCCTATGTCTAAAATGTGTGGTATTTTCAGCAATGGGGACATACCTTCAACTTTCAGAAGGTAATCAAAGACAATAGCAGTAGTGTATAATGATTTGGGAGCTTCTTGGACTCCCTTTAACCAACAAATTCAAAGGAGGTTTCTCATACCCAATACTATGTTTGGGTTTTATTAGATAGTCTCTGGCCCTTGAAAGAAGCATTATCACCCCAAATACACATATACACATTTGTATTCTATGTAATTTTAGGTAAATATAAACTACTAGTTGCCTATTTATTTTCTCAATCATCATTACTATTCTTTAAAATTATTTATTTTTTGAGAAAATCATTTACATCATTTCCCCTTTCCCTTTTCAGCAAGTCCTCCCATAAACCCCTGCTTAATCTATTTCAAATTCTCGCTTCTTTCTTCATTCATTGTTGTTATGTGCATACATATACATTCTTTCCTAAATACATAATTTAACCTGCACATTTCATATGATATTACTTGTATGTATGTTTTTAGGGCTGACCATTAGATATTGGATATCTAATTACTGTGCTCTTTCCCAGGGAAAACTCTCTCTCCATCTTTCAGTATTGTTTACTTGCTTGTAGTTTTGTGTAGGATTGAGGCCTCATGTGCTTTCTCCTGGCCACATTACCAATTATCTATTGATGGTGTCCTTGTTAAGCTCATGTTATGGAAAGTTTATGGGTATAGCTCATAACAGTCCTAGAAGACAGGATCTCATAGCAAACTCCCTAATCCTCTGGTTCTCACAATTAGTGCCAGAGTTATATTATAAACATCCATTGGGAATGGGTTCCACAAACCTGCATTTTGATTCAGTGTGGATTTCTGTAATGGTCCCCATCTATTTCATACAGAAATTTCCATGATTATGAATGAGGACTACACTTACTGGAGGATATAAGGACAAATATTTAAGATGTCCTTAGAGACTAAGTTGATTTACTAAAGTTGGTTCTCTTCCAAGATTCATGGCATTGTTAGTCATGGGTTTTTCCAGGTTTGTAGTACTAGGAATAAATAAATCTCCTTCTTCTTCTTCTTCTTCTTCTTCTTCTTCTTCTTCTTCTTCTTCTTCTTCTTCTTCTTCTTCTTCTTCCTCCTCCTCCTCCTCCTCCTCTTCTTCCTCCTCTTCTTCCTCCTCTTCTTCCTCCTCTTCTTCTTCTTCTTCCTCCTCTTCTTCCTCTTCTTCTTCCTCCTCTTCTTCCTCCTCTTCTCCCTCCTCTTCTTCCTCCTCTTCTTCTTTTTCCTCCTCCTCCTCCTCCTCCTCCTCCTCCTCCTCCTCCTCTTCTTCTTCTTCTTCTTGTTCTTCTTCTTCTTTTTCTTTGTGGATTTTATATCCAATTAGAGGGAAGATAGTTCCCTTTACATTTCCTTGTTTCTACACTTACTATAGGATATGAAATCATATCTGGAAATTTGGAGCTAGACGCCTCAGATGAAAGAAAATATTTGAAATTTGTCATTTTGGTTTTTGGATACCTCACTCAATATAATATTTTCTAGTTCCATGTACTCACATACAATTTTATGTTTTCATTTTTCTTTGCAGCTGAATAGTATTACATAGCGTATATGTATCATATTTCTATTATTCATTTGTCAACTGAAAGACATTTAGGTGGTTTACAGTTCCTGCTATTGTGAATAGAGCCACAATGGAATGGATGATAAAGTGTCTGTGGACGAAAATGTTGAGTCCTTTGGGCTTATACCAAGAAATGTTATAGGTAGGTCATATGGTAGATTTAATTTTAAGTTTCTGAAAACATTTCAGCTTGATTTCCAGAATGGCTGAACCAATTTGCAACTCCAACAGTGAATGAGAGATTCATTTTCTCAAGTCCTTGCCAGAAAGTGTTATCAGTTGTTTTGCTGATTTCAACCATTCTGACTAGAGTAAAATGGAAATCTCAGAGTTGTTTTGATTTGCATTTTCATAGTTTCTGGGGATAATGAACATTTTCTTAGTCATTCCTTTTCTTTTGGGGGGAATTCTCTGTTCAAGTCCCAGGCCCACTATTTTTAAGATTTATATATTTATTTTACATATGTGAGTACACTATTGCTGTCTTCAGACACACCAGAAGACGACATTGGATCTCATTACAGTTGGTTGTGAGCCACCATATGGCTGCTGGGAATTGAACTCAGGACCTGTGGAACAGCAGTCAGTACTCTTAACTGCTGAGTCGTCTCTCTAGGCCTCAGGTCTACCATTTCAATGTGTCATTTGACTCTTTGGTTTTTTAGTTATTTATGTAACCTGCATATTTATCCTCTGTCAAATGGTCAGCTGACAAAGACGCTTTCCTATTCTGTGATCTTTCCTCTTCAATGGTTGATTTTTCCATTAGCTGTGCAGAATAGTTTTAATTTTTTTAAGTCCCACCAATCTATTGTTGGCCTTCAATCTTGGACAGCTGCAGTACATTTTAGAAAATCATTCCTATATCTATATCATGTAAGTCACTACCTATGTGTTTGGGTCTCACATTTTGCTCTTTGATCCATTTGAAGTTAATTTTTGTGAAAGTTCATGGATCTGGGTCCAATTTTACTTTTTTGCACATGGAAATCCTGAGTACCCAGAACTATTTGTTGAAGATGCTTCCTTTTTGGATTTGTTTGTTTGGGGTTTTTTATTCAAAAATTAAATGCCTGAAATTACATATACTCATTTTTGGGTGTTAAATTTTGTTTCACTGGTCTTCACATCCTTTTTTTTTTTTTTTTTTTTTTTTTTTTTTTTTTTTTTTTTTTTTTTTGCCAGTATCTCATTGTTTTTAATTCCTATGGCTCGGTAATTTTCTTAAGTTCTTGAATTGTAATCTTGCCTGTATTGTTCTTTTGACTCGGGTTTTTGGGGGTATTAGGGTTCATTTATGGTTCCATATGAATTTTAAGATAGTATTTCTACTTCTGTGAGGAGTGAGATTTGTAATTTGAAAGGAACTGCACTGGATTTGTAAATGGATTTTGGTTAAATGGTCATTGTTACAATACTAATTCTATGAATCTCTGTGTACATTCTGACTTCTCATTTTCCAGTGTCTTACTCTATTTTTTTCCCAGAGGTTTAACATTCTCAACATAACTTTCCTTCATTTTCTTAGTTATGTTTATTTCAAAATATTTTAATATTTTTGAAGCTAGTGTGAAGGGAAATACATCCATGATCTTTTTGTTTTTCTGTATGTTTGATATTGGTGTATAGAAAAGCTATTTTGGGCAAGTTAATTGCCACATAGCTAAATCGCTTCATACTTTCTAGAAGTTTTCTGGTAGAATTTTTGAAACTCTAATGTATAGTATCTTGCCATCTTCAAATAGGGATATTTTGCTTCTTTTTCCATATTTGTATCCCTTTAATTTCCTTCTCCAGCCTCATTCCTCCAGCTATTACTTTGAGAAAAAAAAGAAAAAAGAAAAAAGAAAAAGAAAGAAAAGAAAGGAAATAGGGCTAGTGGACACCCCTCTCTCATTCTTAATTAAAGTGGATTTCTCCAAACATTTCTCCATTTACGATGATTTTTTTTTCCTGTGGGTTTCTCATATATAGATTTTATTATAATGATAGGAGTTCCCTTTAGCTCCAAAGTCTCTGGGACTTTTCTTTTGAAATTAGTTTGGTTTTGTCAAAGGCTTTTTCTGCATCTACTGAGACAAATGTATGACTTTTGTCTTTAAGTCCATTTATGTGGATTATTACGTTTATTAACTTCTGTACATTGACCCATCACTGCATATATATACATATATATATATATATATATGTGTGTGTGTGTGTGTGTGTGTGTGTGTGTGTGTTCTTTGTAAGTATATTATTGAAAACATATTAGACTATGTTCATCTAGGATATTGGCCTGTATGGATTCTCTGAATCCATCTGGCTTTAGACTTTTTGTCAGACTAGAAGGATTTTTATTACTATCTTAATTGCCTCATTTGTTTGGGTGACTTTAAGTTCTTGACTTCTTGGTTTAACTTTGATGGTTTGGCTAAATCTAGAAATTCATCCATTTCTTTTTGGTTTTCCAGCGTAATGGAGAACAGGTTCTTAAAGTATTTGTTTAAAATATTGTGAATTTTTTCATGTCTGTTGTAGTCTTCCCCTGTTCATTCCTAATTAAACTAATTTCTACCATCTCTTCTTTTTTCCTTTGGTCAGTTGGGCCAAAAGTCTATCAGTCTTGTTTATCTTCTTTAAACAGCAACAACAATAAAAATAAAAATACAAGTCTGAGGATGTTTTGATTCTTTGTATTCTTTCCTTTCTTTAAATTTTGCTCTTATTTTTATTATTTCTTGTTGCCAACCAGGTTTGAACATGGTTTATTCTTGTTTGTCCAACTTTCTGAGTTGCATCTATGAGTTATTTATTTGTGCTCTTGCTGATTTTTAAATGTAGTAACTTCTACCTAAAAATTTCCCTTGTAGGACTGCTTTCAACGTGTCCTAAGGCTTTTGTTGTATATGTTATTTTCATTTTCCTTTAGTTCTAGAAAAAAATGTTCTTTCTTTCTTGATTTTTCATTTATCATTAAAATGAATTTATCATTCATTTACCCATTAATCATTCAGTAATGGATTGTTTAATCTCCATGTGTTTATTATATTTACATGAAATATTTTTGTTATCAGTTTTAATTTTGTTGTGTTGTAGTCAGACAGGGTTCAAGAAGTAATTTCAATATTTTAAATTTATAAATATTTGTTTTGAGATGCAGTATTTGGTCTATCTTAGAGAAAGTTCCATGTACTTCTGTGTTTAAGGTAAGTCCTTGGCATTCATGTAGATTATTCTGTACATATCTGCTAAGCCCATTTGGTATGTGATATCAATTAACCCTGATGTTTCTCTGTTTATATTTTGTACAGATGTCCTGTCTCTTGAAAAAGTGAAGCATTAAAATCATTGACTATTAGTGGGTTGATATTAATCTTTGTCTTTAAATCTGATAGAACAATCTTTTATGAAATTCTGTGCAGCAGAGTTTGGTTCACATATGTTTAGGATATTAATGTCTTCTCAGATAACTGTTCCTCTTATTAGAATGGAAGGTCACATATCATCCCTTCTGATTAGTTTTAATTCAAAGTTAATTTAATTTTGTCAGATATTAATATAGTGACAACTATTTGCTTTGTGGTCATATTTGATTAAAGAATTTTTATTTCATCTATCCCTTTACTGTAAGATAGTGTCTATTTACAAAGATCATATGTGTTTCTCATTGATATCAAATAAGTAGTTTATTTCTTGACTCATTCAGTCAGCCTCTGTCTTTTGACTGGTAAAATGAGGCCTATATTTAAAGATACTAGTGTAATATGTGTGTTAATTACAGTCATTGTGTTGTTGACTTATAGTGGTGGTATTTGTGGTTTTGGCAGTACATTGTCTTTTAGTTATTATGACTTTGCATTTCTTCTTGTGGTCTCTTGGTCTTCTCATGCGCATCTTCACCTGACAGTGTTGCTTCTTCTATTTTCTTTAGATTTAATTTTTTTTGGATATATTATTTAAGACTATTTATACCATAGAAAGGTTATCTCTGTCCTTTAACTACTGCCCAAAAATTTGCTGGGTATACTGGTCTATGTTGGCCTTCATGATCCTTTAGGATTTGGATCGCAGTGTTCCAGGCTCTTCTGGTTTTCAAACATTCTACTGAGAAATATGTTCTTAATCTTTTTTTCTTAATCTTTGTGTGTGTGTGTGTGTGTGTGTGTGTGTGTGTTTATGTGTTTCTCTTATAACATTTAACATACTTTCTTTGTTCTGTATGTTTAATGTTATAACGTCGGTATGCAGTGGGAATTTGTCTTGTATATTTGGTATTCGGCATTTTCCTTGTTTCTTAATGAGTATGCTTTTCCCTCAGTTTGTGGATGTTTTCTTCTATGTTCTTGTTGAACAGCTGGTCTATGCTATTTATTTGAGGTTTTTCTCCCTCATCCATATGTAATATTCAAAAGTCTGATTTTTCATGATGTTCCACATTACTTGTATGCTCCTTCTCTCTGTGTCTGTCTCTCTATGTGTGTATGTGTAAGTATATATGTCTCTCTGTGTGTACATGTATGTTTATTTTTTCATACTCCTTGCTTATTTGTCATAGGTTCTGTACCTTTTACTCCTGATATTCTATCTTCTACTTGTTTATCTCCATCTAGTTTTAAGAGTTTTCCTTATGATTTCTGTATAGAGTGAGTACATGACCACTCCAAAGTATGGTTGAGGGTAAGTTTTTTATTATAGATGAGGAAGGGTACATCCAGAGGTAAAATATAGGGGGACAAGAGAGGAAGACAGAAGGGAAGGCCAAGAGAGCACATAGCCAAAATGGTGGGGTTTAAGGGAATGAAAAGCTGGGTGAGGGAAGCCTATGAGTTGGAGAAGTTTAAGGTAGGAGAGTAGAGTGAGAAGCACTGAGAAGATACATAGGTATCTATGTGAAACCAAGGAAGCCTGGAGGACAACAAGCACTTTGGCATATTAATAGGCACATCAGATAGCCATTTGTCAGGTGTTTCTTTTGAAGCTGACATTCTAGACTTTTGTTGGTAATAAGAGGCAACATAGTCTCTTTATAACTGCTTCTTAGCTGAAATTAGGATGCAGTTGTCAAGGTCCAGTGAGGCTGAGTGAAATTCTAGTCAAAGGTTGGGATGAGGGCGAGGACTCAGGTCAGTTGGAAATTTCATTAGAAGTTTGTGGCTTACATCAACTTTAAGCAAGACCATAGTTCACTGGTTCTGAAGGGCTATCTGGATCTGACACATTGCAGGAAATTTGGAGAGTGTAATATTGACTGGAAAATTTCCTGGGACAGAGAATAGGGACAAGAGGTAAAGTTGAGGAGCTTAGGGGAAAATCTTTACCTTGGGTATACACTGGAAACTTCCAGGCCTAGTAGTTGAGGATAGGGAAGGAGTTCCAAGACCAAGAGAAGGAGGGAAAGATCCCACCTTTAGGGATAAACAGTAGATGGGAAAGCTTAAGCTACTGACTGCCTTACTAATCTGGAGTACATTTTACCTGTGACAGGTAGATCCAGGTTGTGAATCCTTGAAGTTTACATGAATTTCTGAAGTTACAAGGAGGCATAAAAGTTTTAGCAATATTACCATTGTTTGTAATCTGTACTGAAATCCTTATTATAGAAAAGGCAGTTAACAAGTGTCTATACATAGCTGGAGTAGACTCATACCCTTTCCTCTGTCCAGAGGACAATGTGAATTACTATAAATTTATGTTTAGAAAACAACCAGAGGTCATTCAAAATTTTGAGCTTCTCTCCTGGGCATATACCCAAAGATGGTTCAACATCCCACAGAGACACTTGCTCAACTATGCTCATAGTGGCTCTATACATAATAGCCAGAAACTGGAAACAACCTAGATGTTCTTCAACGGAATGGATCATTCTTATCCAATGAATGGATAAAGAAAATGTGGTATATCATACAATGGCATACTATTCAGCTATTAAAAACAAAAACATTATGAATTTTATAGGCAAATGGATGGAATTTGAGAATATCATCCCAAGTGAGGTGACCCAGTCCCAGAAGGACATGCATGGTATGTACTCATTTATAAGTTGATATTAGCCATAAAATACAGGAAACCCCATAGACCTAAATAAGCTTAAGAAGAAGGAAGCTTGAATCACACTTAGAAGGGGAAATAAAATAGTCATAGGAGGCATATGGAGGGTGGAAAATGGATGGAAAAGGGGGATGGGGAAGGAATGAGAGCTTCAAGATCAGGTGTGGGCACAAGACAGCACACCAAAAGGCCAGAAGAATGAATGGAAACCTGTAGCTGATAGGGGCAGTGGGGGCATCTCTAGGACATGACAGAGACCTGGGATAAGGTAGGCTCTGAATGGGGGTAACATTAGCCTTTATGCCTAATGGTGGGGACAGGAAACCTGAAGAGGCCACCTCCTGTGACCAGGTAGGACACCCTAGTGGAGTAATAATGACAACAACCAATCCACAAAACTTTTGACCTACAACTTGTCCTATCTAAAAGAAATAAGGACAAAAATGGAGTCGAGACTGAAGGAATGGCCAACCAATAGCCTGCCCAATTTGAGACCCATCTCATGGGATAACACCAAATCCCTGACACTATTAATGATGCTCTGTTATGCTTGAAGACAGGAGCCTAGCATAACATCCCTCTGAGAGGCTCCACCCAACAGCTGACTGAAACAGATGCAAATACCCACAGACAAGTATTGGACAGAAGCCAGGGACTCTTATGAAAGAGTGGAGGAAAGATTGAGGATCCTGAAGGGGATAGGAACTCCACAGGAAGACCAACTGAGTCAACTAAACTGGACACCTGGGAGCTCCCAAAGAATGAGCCACCAACCAAAGAGTATACAGGGGCTGAAATGAGGCCCAGGCAAGTAGGTAGCTGACTTGTAGTTCAGTCTGCACAACAACTGGAGGGGGTGGGTGAGGAGCTGTCCCTGAAGCTGGAGCCTGACAGTGGAATCCATTCCCCAACA
This sequence comes from Rhynchomys soricoides, assembly GCA_019843965.1. Taxonomy (NCBI): domain Eukaryota; kingdom Metazoa; phylum Chordata; class Mammalia; order Rodentia; family Muridae; genus Rhynchomys; species Rhynchomys soricoides. Next base: position 3,694,858 of record JADRCH010007604.1, on the reverse strand, counting down.
GGGCTGCATTGTCTCGTCTCAGTGAGAGAGGATATACCTAATTCTGCATAGACTTGATGTACCAGGATAGGGCAGATAGGAAGGGGAGCACTTTCTCAGAGGAGAAGCAGAAGAGAGGTCCCTGTGGAGTGGGATGAGGGAACAGTGTTTAGGTTGTAAATACATACATACATACATACATACATACATACATACATACATACATACTTACGCACGTACATCCGTATATACATACATACATACATGGAAACCTGTTTTGTGAGTTTATCTCTTTTAGAGTAAAGTCTGCCTCTCTCATCAGGAGACCTAATGGCTCTAGGAAAAGCAATGCATGGGTTTTACATATGAAATGGACTGACCAGACAGCTGAAGGCACTGGGGAAGGAGCTGGGTGTTTTCTGATGTTGAATTGATAAATACAGTTATCCTCCAAAGTCTACAGTTATATGAGAAAGGGTAAGTTAGAACAAGAAATAAAATCCAAATGGTTGCACTGTCAACTAAAATAACAGAGACTTACCTGGTACCTGTACCCTTACCCTAGGCTTCTCCATGGTGGGTTTGATGGTTTGGGCACAGAAGTCACCAGTCTTTGGTTAACACATGGGGCAGCATTTATCTTCAGCTGTCAGATCCAGACGATCCAAAAGATAAGGAACCTGGGAAAACTGATCTGTTTTGTCCAGGCAGAGTAGAGCATTCAACCCAACCATGTTCACAGTTTGGGCAAGGAGGTGGTGGGCGAGGAGGCATGGTGTAATTCTTTGCCCAGAAGTCAGCGTTGCCACATTTTGAACAGGCTCCCAGTGGAGTTCATTTGTGCTCTGTATTCTTTGGAGGAATATTTAGGGCCACTAGGAACTGGCTTTTGTCTATCACAGGAAGCTTTTTTTCATTAAATACTTTAAATGCCATATTCAGCAGATCTCTGAGAGGTTTTGAGGGCTATAATCTATTAAGAATACCCAATTTTAAACAAACTTTACTTGTTTTTAGTTACTTACTTCAGATGTAAGCTTGGAAACATATACAGAAGGGTAAATAAAGCTTGTCCTTGTATATAAATTATAATCATTCTTAGCGTAACTAAAAGAATAGTTGTGATCATACTAAGGAATTTGATCATCTATAAGGTGACCAATCATTAACTTGCACGTCTTAAATCTCTTAAACAATTTACACATTAGTAGCTTTTATAAGATTAGAATTTTATAGTTTTATCTCTGTCAAGTTTGAGCCTTAAAATGAATTGCAAATATAATTCAAGATCTTTTGGAATTAAGTAAATCTTTCAACCGTAAATATAGTCCATAGCTAGATTAGGAACCTTATTTTTCTGATCCTTTTATAGTGTACCTTTATAGGATATCACAGTTCTTTGTATGACTCAGTTTTTCCAAATAGCTAAAGCTTAATATAAAGTTAGCAAAGACAAAGTGGTTAAAAATCTATCTTCAAGTAAGTTTCTACTTGCCTGAGGAGACCTTGGGAATTTAAAACCTTATTTATCAAACGTATACTGTTCCTTATTTAAAATTTCTAGAAGCCTGGTGTTGAACACAGTTAGCAAAGACATACATAGTTAGACGTACACCTCTAAGTCAATTTCTGCTAACCTGATAGACCTTTATAACCTTAGGAATTTATAAAGCTCTATTTATTAGACATATTTTGCTCATTATGTAAGGATCCATGATTGGCCAAAGAATGATACCCCAGACTCAAATATTATGCAAAAACAAAGAGAGTTTTACTCTGCAGAAGTCCAGCATGCTGTGGTCCCCCATTACCAAGATGGAGATACCCCAGTGAGCTTTAAGTTCTGATTTTTAGGGTAATGATGGAGAGGGGTAGGTGACTTCTATCTTAATCATTAGCTCTATCTCTAGGGGCATTCCAGAACCATTGCTGGGGGAGGGCTGAAAACTATTGCTGAGGAAGTCTGGAAATTGCTGATGACCTTGCCTCAGGCCTGGAAGCAGGGAAGCTTCTGAGGCCTGGACTTGCCTAGTTCTTGGAAACAGATTTAAGCCTAGTCTCCTGAACTGCCAATTTGAAGCCTGTCATGGAATCAGCCTAGCCTGTCTTCATTAAACATATGTTATTCCTTACCTAAAATTTTTACTCTCAGGACAAAAATCATCATACAACAATTCATCCTCATCCAATCTATCTTGAAGACATGCTGTTGCCGCCTTAGTCTAAAAATGAGATACAATGATAAGCAGAGTGCTCAATAAAACTGAGAAGTTTTATATATATATGTACTGTCTTATTTGGTTTATACCATCTGGTCATCTTAATCAAGATGGTGGTGAAATTACATGGCATGGATTCCCTTTTAACCTTAGTAAAATTGCTGCTAGCTACATAGTTGCTTTCATCCTGATGGGTTTTTTAGCCAAGATGAAGGCAAGTCAAATGGCTCCTATTTACTCATAGATGAATCAGCAAGCACACCACTCCCTCTTCCCTTCTTTTAAAAAACATCTATTTTCCTAAACAAGGGTTGAATCCAAGTTACATTTACAATATGCTATTGTAAGTTATGATTGCCCATGTATGGAATTTTTTTAACTAGCAATCTTTTGTTACAAGTTTTAAGTTGACTATTTTGTTACAGATTTTACAGATTTTTAAACCATACCCAATGATCTTACAAATTCTGCAATAAAGAGATTTGTTTAAATAGGATTAAGAAAATTTTGAGAGGAGAAAGTGAACAAAGCTTAGAGATCAGAGACTTTTTTTAAATTTAATTTTACTCTTTTGCTTATTCACTTTACATCCCACTTACTGCCCCCTTTGGGTCACCCCCTCCCACAATCCTCCCCTATCCCCCTTTCCTTCTCCTTTAAGTGGGTGGGGGCCCCCTGGGTATCCCTCTACCCTGGCACATCAAGTCTCTGAGGGCCTAGGAGCTTTCTCTCCCACTGAGGCTAGACAAGGCAGCTCAGCTAGAAGAACATATCTCACATACAGGCAACAGCTTTTGGGATAGCCCCCACTCTAGTTGTTCAGGGCCCACATGAAGACCAAGTTATACATCTGCTACATATGTGGGTGGGCCTGGTTCCAGCCTGTGTATGGTCTTTGGTTGAGGATTCAGTTTCTGAGAGCCCCAAAGGTCCAGATTAGTTGACTCTGTTAGTCTTCCTGTTGAGTTCCTGAGATAGGAGATTTTTTTTCTTTTTTCTTTTCTTTTTTTTTATTGGATATTTTCTCTATTTACATTTTAAATGTTTTCCCCTTTCCAGGTCTCCTCTTTAGAAACCCCTTATCCCATTCCCCCTGCCTCTATGAGGGAGCCCCTCCAACCCACCCACCTGCTCCTGCCTTCCAGCCTTGGCATCCCCTACACTGGGGCATTGAACACCCTCAGGCCCAAGGGGGTTTCTCCTCCCTACTGATGTCCAACAACGCCGTTCTCTGCTACATATGGGGCCAGTGCCATGGGTCCCTCCATGTGTACTATTTGGTTGGTGGAGAATAGAAAGTAGAAAAATCTTAGAGAACAGATTTTCGGATTACTTACTTGTACAGTGGCAGAAGTTGGTATAATCTGTTAGAATTTGAAAATCGAGTGTGCCATTCATTGATTGAGCTGTACTGAAGCATTAAGACATTGAGGCTTTAATGAAATCTTGAGAAGAGAAGGGAATAAATGGTAACAGAACTGTGACTCTGCCACAGCTTAAGTTCCAATAAGCAGAGGAAACTGAGAGACAGGGAGGCCAACCAAGAGTTGCAAACAGGAACTCCACCCGTGGCAGGATTCCAATATTGTAGAGGTCCAGGAGGCCCTAAGGGATTTTGCAGGACTTAAATAGCAGCTTCAATGGGGAGGCAAGGAAGCTGCAGAAGGGAACAGACAGACAGAGTATGTCATAGCAAAAAGAAAGGTATGTGTTCTGCTGACAAGAATGTTAATCCAAGTAGACAGAGACTGGTCAGAGACAAATGTCTCAAATCAGAAAGAGGCATCCCTTTCCAAATGATAGTGGCCCAGTAGGGTGATAGGATCCTCCCAGCACACTGTTAGTTATTGTTTTTGGGTTTTTTTTGTTTTGTTTTGTTTAGTTTAACAACAACAAAGTATGAAGCCCTGGGATGACACGTAAGTAGTAGATAATGAGAGATCATGTAGAGGGAGAGACAGGGCATTTCCATGGGACAGTTGCCCAGGAAGGTGTAGCAGAACTACTACAGTAGCCAGAACTACTTAGCGATGCCTAGAATTCCAATGAGGAAGCATAGAAGTGGAGGAAGGAAGAGGCTGAAGAGGCAGACTCTACAATTTAAAGTCAAATATGGTAGGTATCAGAAGTCAACAGAAACAAATAATCCATCTGTACCTTGGGAGAGTAAAATCAATAGCTGGTTCAGTTAGCAGAGTCTGAACACCTTGAAAGGTGTCTACTTATGCCCTACCTAGAAGCTTTGGCACCATAATACTAAGTGAGACTATGACCACTCCAAAATATGACTTAGGAAAAGATTTTTTATTGTAGATATGAGGAAGATTTTAGCCAGGTGCATCTAGAAGAGTGCAGAGCAGAAAAAGTAGTAGATTGAACATGGCCAGCAGAATGCAGGGGAGGGAGGGAGGGAGGGAGGGAGGGAGGGAGAGAGAGAGAGAGAGAGAGAGAGAGAGAGAGAGAGAGAGAGAGAGATTGATTACAGGACCAAGAGAACAAACCAAAATGCCAGGGTTATAAGGGAATGAGAAGCTGGGAAGGAAGCCCACATGAGCTTTAGGAAGCAGAAGGTAGGGTAAAAAACAGCTGAGACGACCTCAGGTCGATGTGAAACTGAGTGATTCTGGAGGCCAGCAGGTACTATGGCATGCTAAGAACCACAAATAGGCATTTGTTTAGAGTTTCTTTTGAACCTGACAATTTCTAATTTGGGTTTTTCAATTCTGTCTTCATTTCAGTCTGATTCCTCTTCAATGCTTTCTATCTCTTATTGAATTCCAGTTTCAAGTTCTGGATTGCCTTCCATCATTTCAATCTACTCTATATTTATGAATTTATTTTTCTTTGTTTTGTTCTGAAAGGGGCAAAATCATTGCAATACTCTTCATACGTTCTTTCTCCTTAATTTTATCCATCAGTTTCTTTATGTTATCTATAAATTCGTTGAATTGCTTGATGAAGTTTATGATCACTCTTCTAATTACATCACAAACATCTTTACAGCAGTCATTGGTATTGAAGGGAGGTACTGGCTTGATATTTCACATTCTTTGTAGTTTTGCAGTGAGATCTGGGCATGTGGACTTCTTTTGTTAGTCCTAAGAATTATATGGAAAGAGTAACTTGAGGTAGAAGAGAAAACATGTGGGAAGGTTAGGCCTAGATGGTGGAAATGAGTCCTATATTGAAGTGGACAGTAGTGACTGGGCTAATATGCAGGATGTGCACCCTGATCAACGCCTGGAGTTTGGGAGTAGATCAGCATGAGCAGAGAGTTGAGATACACTGTGTGCTTGGAGGGATGAGGTAAGGGGAAGGGAAGATAGGTTTTGGCAGAAGTCTAGAGATTGTTTGTGGTGCAGACAGGCGAGGCTGTAGAACAGGGGCTATATTTGATGGATTGGAAGGGTAGGCGTAGGAGAGGCCAGAATCTGGAGAAGAATTTGCAAGAATGTTTGTCTTAGTTAGGGTTTTACCGCTGTGAACAGATACTATAACCAAGGCAACTCTTGTAAGGATAACATTTAATTGGGGCTGGCTTGCAGGTTCAGAGATTCAGTTCAGTATCATCAAGGCAGGAACATGGCAGTATCCAGGCAGGCATGGTACAGGAGGAGCTGAGAGCTCTACATCTTCATCTGAAGGCTACTAGCAGAATATTCACTTCTAGGCAGCTAGGATGAGGGTCTTAAAGCCCACGCCTACAGTAACACACCTACTCCAACTGGACCACACCTCCTAATAATGCCACTTCCTGGGCTGAGCATATACAAACCATAACAGTGTTGTAGTAGATTACACATTTAAGTAAATTTATGTTTTATATGTCTGTAAGTGGTTGATTAATTCACCAAATACTATCTCTATTTCCAGCCATGTCATTTCTTTCTTTTTTTTTAAATTTATTGATTTATTTGCATCCTAAATGCTGCCAAACCCCTGTCCTTCTCTCACTGATTTCTTTTCCCAATCCCACCTCCCCTTCTCTTCCAAGAGGGTGGGATTCCCCATCCTGGGTATCGCCCCACCCTGGCACATCAAGTCTTTGCCAGATTAGGCTCATCCTCTTTGAGGATAGACATGTTAGCCATGAAGACTGAGCTTCCTGTCTGTTACATATGTGCCTAGGGCCCTCATTCCAGCCTGTGTATGTTCTTTGGTTGATAGTTCAGATTCTAAGAGTTCTCAGGGGTCCAGGTGTGTTGAGCTTTTTGGTCTTCCTGTGTAGTTCCTATAAGACTCTGGGGAGCCTTAACTTACTGGAGACCCCCTGAGTGAACACATGGAGTTGGGGATCAATGCAAAATGCAAGAGGAATTTATTGATCCAGCATGCTTGGGTCATCCTGCTCACCAAGGTGGGAGAACAACCATGTGCTGCCAGTTCAGGGACCTTTTATATGGTTTTTAGAGCAATAGCCATTAGGCACAATGTGATTGGCAGAACAGTGTGACTTTTAAACTGATTGGTCTTTAAGGAATGAGGTAGCAGGGGCTTAATCAACCCCTCCCTTCCAGCCTATGTGCTCTCTAACCTGGTTCTTCCAGGAGGGGAGGGGTACCTATGTGCTCGGGGACCTTGGTGGAGTATCACAAATTTCCTGAGCTGACTTCTTAGTTCCCTTCTACTTCTGGGCCTTTAATCCTTCCCCTAACTTTTCCATAGGTGTCCTTGACCTCCATCTAATGTTTGGCTGTGGGTATCTGCTTTTGTTATGCTAGGCTCCTGTCTGCAAGCACAACAGAGTACTACTAATAATGTCAGGGATTGGTGTTTGCCCATGGGATAGGTTTCAAGTTAGGTGGGTTATTGGTTTGCCTTTCCTTCAGTCACTGCTCCATCTATGCATTTCTTTTAGACAGGACAAATTTTGGGTTTAGTGGGTGGGTTTGTGTCCCTAACCTTGCACTGGGGGTCCTGCCTGGCTACAGGAGGTGGCCTATTCAGGTTCCATGTTCGCACTGCTAGGCATCTTGGCTAAGGTCACTCTCATTGACTCCGGGAAGCATCCCCTACCCCAGGTCCCTGGAATTTCCTAGAGATTCTCTCTTTTCCCCAACCCCACCCCATTCAGCTTCAGATTTTTATTAGTTCTCCTGACCAACAGGGCCTCTCTCCTGTCTCTCCCTGCAACTGATCCTACTGCCCCACTCCCCCCTCTCCTCTACCCTTTAGTTCCTTCCCTCCCTTTGCCTTCTATGATTACTTTGTTTCCCCTACTAAGTGTAATTCAAGAATCCTTGCTTGGGCCTCCTTTCTTATTTAACCTCTTTGGGTCTGTGGGGTGTATCATGGCTAATATCCACTTATAAGTGAGTACATAACATGCATGTCCTTTTGGGGCTGGGTTACCTCACTCAGGATGATATTTTCTAGGTCCATCCATTTGCCTGCAAAGTTCACGATGTCCTTGTTTTTAATGACTGTATAATATTCCATGGTATAAAAAACCACGTTTTCTGTATCCATTCTTTGGTTGTGGTATATCTGAGTTGTTTCCAGTTTCTGGCTATTATGAATAAAGCTGCTATGAACATGTGTCCTTGGGCTAAGGTGGGGCATCTTTTGGGTATACTCCCAGGAAAGGTATAGTTGGGTCTTAAGTTATAACTATTCCTAGTTTTCTAAGAAACCACCAAATTGATTTCCAAAGTGGTTGTACAAGTTTGTACTCATACCAGGAATGGAAGAGTATTTCACTTGCTCCCTCCACATCCTTGCCAGTATGTGTGATCACTTGAGTTTTTGATCTTAGCCATTCTGACTGGTTTAAGATGGAATCTCAGAGTTGTTTTGATTTGCATTTCCTTGATAAGGACATTCACATTTCTTTAAGTGTTTCTTGACTATTTGAGATTTCTCTGTTGAGAATTCTTTTTATTTAGCACTGTACCCCATTTTAAATTGGTTTATTTGGGGTGTTTAACTTCTCGTGTTCTTTATAAATTTTGGATCTTAATCCTCTGTCAGATGTAGAGTAGGGTAAAGATCCTTTCCCAATCTGTAGGTTGCCATTCTGTCCTATTGACAGTGTCCTTTGCCTTACAGAAGCTTTATAGTTGAATGAGATCCCATTTGTCAATTGTTGATCCTAGAACCTGAGCCATTGTTGTTCTGTTCAGGAAATTGTATCCTAGACCAATGTGTTCAAGGTTGTTTCCAACTTTCTCTTTCATGAGATCTAGTGTATCCAGTTTTATGTTGAGGTCTTTGATTCACTTGGACTTGAGTTTTGTGCAGGGGGATAAATATGGATCTATTTGCTTTCTTCCTCCAGACCAGCACCATTTTTCGAAAATGCTTTCCTTTTTTCCATTGTATAGTTTTGGCTTCTTTATAAAAAAATCAAGTGTCCATAGGTGTGTGTGTGTTTATTTCTTGGTATTTGATTCTATTACATTTATTTACCTGTCTGTTTCTGTACCCATCCAAGCATTTTTTTTTTTTATCATTATTGCTCTGTGGTATAGCTTGAGATCAGGGCTAGTGATTTCTCCTAAAGTTCTTTTATTATTCAGGATTGTTATGGCTATCCTGTTTTTTGTTTGTTTATTCCATACAAAGTTGAAAATTGCTCTGTGAATGTCTTGTGAATTGCGTTGGGGCTGGAGATATTACTTGGAGGTTCAGAGCACTGACTGCTCTTTCAGAGGTCCGTAGTTCATCCCAGCACCTACATGGTGGCTAACAATCATCGGTAAGAGATCTGGTCTCTCTCTCTCTCTCTCTCTCTCTCTCTCTCTCTCTCTCTCTCTCT
>JADRCH010007604.1:3606421-3685893 GCA_019843965.1 Rhynchomys soricoides | reverse complement strand
CTCTCTCTCTCTCTCTCTCTCTCTCTCTCTCTCTCTCTCTCTCTCTCATACACACACACATGCAGAATTCTTCACATAATAAATAAATCTTTTAAAAAAGAATTGTGTTGGAATTTTAATGGGAATTGCATTGAATCTATAAATTGATTTTGTTAAGATGGCCATTTTCACTATGTTAATCCTATCGATCCATAAGTATGGGATATCTTTCCATCTTCTGATATCTTCTTCAATTTCTTTCTTCAGGGACTTAAAGTTCTTGTCATAGAAATCTTTCTTTCACTTGCTTGTTTGGAGTTACATCAAGATATTCTATATTATTTGTGGTTATTGTAAAGGGTGTTGTTTCATATTTTTTTCTTGGTCCATATCTCATTTGTACAAAGGAGGGCCACATGCCTTTAATCCCAGCATGCAGGAATCAGTTCATTCAGTTTGTTTGGGTGGAGTTGAGTGTGGTACAGTCAGTAAGTTGGGAGTCAGCCAGCATAGGAAGGAGTACAGTGGAGTTGAGTTCAGTCTCATTCAGTTCATGCAGCAGAAGCAGTTGAAGCACAGAGATTAAGGAGCCAAATGATTAGAACAAATTGCCAGAGTTAGTTTGAGGCCAAGCAGAGCAATTCAGTGAGAAACTGAGAGAAGCCACATTGAATCAGTCAACTTGGAGAAAAGTTTGATCCAGAATAACTGAAATGAACCAGCCAGCCAGAGTTAAAAACAAAAAAACAAAAACCAACCAAACAAACAAACAAAAAACCTGGAAAGAGTGAGCTTTAGCAGTAAGCCTCTGAGAGGATAATCAGGCTAATGAAAGTTGCTTTTGCATCCTAGCAATACTCTGAGTTTTATGGGGTATGTTGGGTTTTTATTTAGATTCTATTCTAACTTTTAAAAAGATTCCTTCTTAATTTATGTCTTAACTGACTTTCCATTCATTTGTAAGTTCTCAATTCCCATGAGTTGTAAACTTTCCTTTGTTTCTGTTGTTCTTGATATACAGTTTTAATACATGGTGGTCAGACAGGATACAGGCTGATATTTGAATTTTCTTTTATTTGTTAAGAATGGATTTTTTTCAGTTTTGGAGAAAGTTTCATGGCTTACAAAGAAGAAGGAATATTGTTTTGTGTTTAGAAAAATTGTTCTGTTAATATCTCACAGGTTCATTTGATTTATAATGTCATTTAACACCAGCATTTCCCCCCTTTACTTTTCATCTGAATTCCCTGTCTATTGATAAGGATGTGGAATTGAAGACTTCCAATATCACTTTGGGGGACACAATATGTGATTTAAGCTATAGCAATTTTTTCTTTGTTCATTTGTTTTGTTTTGTTTTATATGAACTTGAATATTTTTATGTTTGGTGCATAGATTTTTAAGAATTGTCATGTCCTTTTTGTGCATTTTTTGCTTTGATGAGAATACAATCTTTGTCCCTATTTCTTTGTATTAGTTTTAGTTAGAAGTTTATTTTGTCCATATATATATAAATGGATACAGTTGCTTGTTTCTTAGGTCTGTTTGCTTGGAATATCTCTTTTTCATTCCTTTACCCCAAGGTAAATGTTTGTCCTTGATGCTAAATTGTTCTTAATGGATGTAGCTGAAAGATTGATCCTGTTTTCTATTTCAACTAGTTATTTTATGTCTTTTTATTGAAGAATTGAGACCATTAATGTTGAGTTACCAATGAGTGGTATTTATTGATTCCTATTATTGTGCTGTTATGGTGTGGGTTTCCCCCCTCCATCTTTTGATTTGCTGGTCTGGGTTTATTTACTCATCGTGTTTTCTGCAGTGTGGTTAACTGTTTTAGATTGAAGTTTTCCTTTTAGCACATTCTGCAGAGACGGATTTTTGGATAAATACTGCCTAAATTTAGTTTTATTTTAATTTTTCTTCCTCAATTGTTATTGATAGCTTTGCTACCTATAATAATCTGGGCTTACATATGTGACAGAGTTTGTAGGACATTTATCCCGACCCTTTCAGAGTTTCTATTGAGAAATCAAGTGTTATTCTAATGGGTCTGCCTTAATATGTTATGAGGTCTTTTTCCCTTGCAGATTTTAATATTATTTCTTTGTTTTGTACATTGAGTGCTTTTATTATCTCATGCTGTGGAGATTTTCTTCTCTCATCCAGTTTATTTGGTGTTCTGTAGTCTTCTTGTACCTTGACAGGCACTTCCTTTTTTAAGTTAGGAAAGTTTTCTTCTATGATTTTGTTAAATATTTTCTGTGCTTTTGACCTTAGTTTCTTCTCTGTCTTCTATTTCTGATCCTCATAGATTTGGTGTTGTTACAGTGTGCCAATTTTCATGAATTTTTTTCCTGAATTTTTTTTTTTTTTTGGTTTAACATTTTCTTTGACTGAAGTATCCATTTCTTCCATCTTGTTTAAAACACTTGAGATCCTCTCTTCCATGTTATATTCTATTACTGAGAATTATCTCTGACATGTTTTTATTTTACTTCCTAATTTTTTTCATTTCCAGATTTAGGTTTGTGTTTTCATTATTGATATTATTTCTGCTTTCACATTCTAAATAGGTTTCATTATTTCATTCTACTGTTTATTTGTATTTTCACAGACTTCCTTAAAGGATTTGTTCATAGCATCTTTAAGAACCCTGGACATATTCACAGCAGCTATTTTGAAGTCCCTTTCTTGTTCCTCCACAATACTGAATTTCTATGGGTTTGCTCTAAATAAGGTTAGTAGGTTCTGCTGGAGACATGTTGTCATGACTGTTAATGACTGTGATTTTATCTAGTCATCTAGGGTTTAGATCATTGTGATTCTAGGTGGTGATACATATTATTGTCTTTGTTGGGTGGATATTCTGTTTCTTGGTTTCTGTCACCCTTTCTGGATTTTAAAAAAAGGTGTAGTGGTTCTGGGCTACTTGGTAGGGAGTGATTGCCTAGCTCAGTGGGTGGTAGAGAGGGATAAAGGTAGACTATGAGAAAAGGCTAAAGGAGGCTTGAGGAAACTACTAAGGGGATCCTGTTTACACCTATATTTGGGAAGAGGAAACCTGCAAAGTTGGTGGCAGGAAGGAAAAGTATTGTCTCGATATTCTCTGAGATTCTACCTTACACCAGTCAGAATGGCTAAGATCAAAAACTCAGGTGACAGCAGATGCTGGTGAGGATGTGGAGAAAGAGGAACACTCCTCCATTGCTGGTGTCATTGTGAGCTGTGAGCTGGTACAACCACTATGGAAATCAGCCTGGTAGTTCTTCAGAAAATTGGACATAGTACTACCTGAGGACCCAGCTATTCCACTCCTGGGCATATACCCAGAAGATGCTCCAACATGTAATAAAGACACATGCTCCACTAAGTTCATAGCAGCCATATTTATAATAGCCCCAAGCTGGAAATAACCCAGATGTCTTCAAAGCATTTTCTAATTTCATCTTTACATTATATACTTCTTGTCTCTAGCTTATGTTAAGATATTATCTTATCATGGCCTTGATTTTAATTTTCCTGATGATTTGTAGCAATGAGCATTTATATACAACTGTTATCTATTTGAATATCTTCTATTATATAATATTTTAGTGTCTTGTGTTTTGCACATCTTCTACAAAACATCTTTGCTTATTCCAATGTTGTAGTCATCTTCTTCTTCCTCCTCCTCTCTCTCTCTGTCTCTCTCTGTCTCTCTCTCTGTCTCTCTCTCTGTCTCTCTGTCTCTGTCTCTCTCTCTCTCTCTCTCTCTCTCTTTACTAAGGATTTGACCTAGCATATAATTGGCAAGTGTTCTACCATTGAGCTTTACCCCCAGGCCCCATTTACTTTTCTTTAAAATGTTTAGATAGGAATCAATAATTTTATTAGGCTAGCATTGAACTTGTGATTCTCCACCCTCAGCTTTCCAAATTGAGATTACAGACCTATGCTACCTGGTATGAAGTCCATTTCATTGTTTTAACATATTTATCTTGTTTCTCTCAACAATTTCAGATCTTTCAAGTTGCAAAACCATTTTTGGTTTCCTTTTGTAACAAGTGACAAGGGTTAGTGCCATTCTTCTCCATACAGATATCAAAATTCTGTATTTTATTACAAATGTCTTTTCTCTAGTGCATAGTGTTATTTTTGTTTTTGGAAAAGCAGATGGCTATGGATATGCTCCATATTGGGGCATTTTTTTCATAATTGCAGGGCTAATAAATTATATGATAAAGAAAGCAAGAAGAAATATTTACAGATCAGTTTTTCTGCCTATCGGGTTTAAGGTGCCACAAATAGAATAAATTACAAGGAAGTATTGGCTAAGAAGGTTTTGGAATATTTGACTTTTCTGGGAATGGTGTTTTTTCAAATAATTCAGATGCAACCATACAGATATTTTGTTTTCTTTTCCTGTTGTGGTTATGGTAATAGCTAACTGTACTTAGCCTATGGAAGAGATTATAACTAAGGTAAAGATTGTACTGTCAGAATTTTAGTAGACAACCTGCCTGAAGAGATGTTTTCTCACTTCCATCATCTCTTCCTCAGATTTATGCTAGATGTCAGGGTAACCACTCAGGTAAGTTACTAATGCAGCATACATATGCACTGGCTTACTTCAGGATTGTGTTCTTCTTCAGTCGTCTTTCTGTCTGTATATATGTCTTAGCTAGTGTTACTATTGCTGTGAGAAAACACCATGACTAACATAAGTTGAGGGGGATAGAGTATATTTGTCTAATACTTCTACATCACATTTTATTATTCAAGTAAGTCAGGGCAGGAATTCAAACAAGGAAGAAACCTGGAGGCAGGAGTTGATGCAGAGACCATGGAGGAGTGCTGCCTCATTCCTCATAGATTGATCACCCTGCTTTACTATAAAACATAGAACCACCATTCCAGGGGTGTCCAACCCAATGAACCTTCTCCCATTAATCACGAATTAAGAAAATGTGCTACAGGCTTGTCTAAAGTCCAATTTTATAAAGGAATTTTCCCAATTGAGATTCCTTTCTCTCAGATAACACTAGCTTGTGTCAATTTGACATAAAAATGGTTAGCACAATAGACTTTTAATTTTAATTGACATAAATGGAAAAGATAAAGCAATAACCAGATATCATACTGTTTAAAGTTTTCCAAGTGCTCACGTGCTTATGTGCTTTATATAATTATCTTATATAATTTTGCACCAAAACCCTCTGACGATTACTAATTCTATCTCCCTATTATGGGGTAAGGGAGGGGACTCAGAGTAGGTACTTTATCTAATGACACCTATCTAATAAGAAACACAAATTAATCTAGAAATATGGATGCCTAAAATTTTCACTGATATCTCTTACCTTTGCATTTATGTGACAGTTGAACATAACATTTTGATTTTGATTGAACTATACATAAAATATTTAGGAAAACAGCAATGCTGTGTTTGTATTAGAAAATTCCTTGGTTCTTATCACTCTCCTTTTTTAAGAGTGTGAGAAAATAACATATCCTGAATAAAATCAGACATATACAGAACAGATCCAGGAAACAGACAACCAAAATTTCTTCCTACCCATACATAGCTTTCTCCTTGGACAGTTTCCAACCTTGTTCCCAGAACCACAGCCTCCTTGGAGCCCTTGGGGTATGATCCTGGAGTTTGCAGATCCCCACAGACTTGCCCTTCAACCCTGGAGCTATCACTGAATTGAAATCAAAGAAAGAATTATTGATTTCTTCTAGCAAAGAAAGAGCACATCCAGAAAGGCAGCTCATTAGTCTTTAGCAGAGCATAATTATGTTTCCAACTTGACAGTTGGAAAGGCCTTACAGGACAGTCAGGACATATGCACTGTGTGCAGTCTAAGGCTCTGTCAGCTGGCCACAATAAGTCATAACAAAAGTTGTAGTGCTTAGGCCATATCTGAGAGAGTTTATTTTCAAATTTGAGGACATGGTGAAATTTGATGAATACTGACAGTTGAGCCACAGCTGTTTTGTTTGTTTGTTTACCATGCCGCAGTAGTGCCACTGAAGGTTTGAAAGATTCCTGAAGAGCTGCTGATTTTCAGTCCTTGTTCAAAGGCTGAAGAAGCTGGTTACTGATGTCAAACAATAAAACAACATCTGTGGTAACATTTGTATTACTGTTTAGATGTGGTTATTTAGTCAACCCTGCTTCATGAATGCTAGGACCTTTGCAGCCAGCAAACATTCTATTTTGAGCTGAAATATATGTATTGCTTTTAAAGGTAAGTAATAATTTCCAAGGAAAATTGGATAATAAAATAAAATGGTGAAATAAACACACACACACACACACACACACACACACACACACAGTCAAAACGTAAGTGGTAGGACAGGGTACAAGCAAAGTTTGGGAGAAAGAAAAGATTTTGTGTGTGTGTCCCTTCAGATTTTTATATAGCAGAATAATGGTTGCCAGTGTAAATTACAATGCAGATGCTGGAAGTTATGTGGGCAATGGGATAAGTGTCAAGGAAGCTCCAAAATGAAGTTAGCGAACAGAAGGAAGGAACCCTGCATTATTAGAATTGTTGCCTTTCAACTAATGCTAATCTGAAAAAAAAAAAAACCTCAAAAGTTTTAAGGATTTTGTTGTTTGCTTTGTTATGTTTATAGTCATGGTGATTGAACACCCCAAGGCCTTACACATGCTAAGCTAGCAGTCTATGGAAAAAAAAAAAAAAAAAGATCTGTACTACCATCTCATAAATATGGTTAGATGCTAGAAACTATGTTTGAGAAGTCAGTCAGAAATGTATTGTGATCCATAGTGGCCATAATTGAACAGCAATATAAATATACTTGATATGACTGAACCTGTACACTTAAAATTATTGCAATGGTGTTTTATTTCTCTTTATGATGCTATAATAAAACACTTTAGAAAAAAGAAGCTCAAAGAGAAAATATTTCGCTTGTACTTCTGTATTATAATCCATTAGTGAGTAAATTCAGGGTGGGAACTCAAGTCAGAACCCATGGAGGAACATTGCTTATTGGTTCATTCTCTGAATCATTCACACGTTCAGGCTTAAGTACCTTGCTTATATATTCCAGGACTTCCTGCCCTATATCTTCCAGTGAGCAAAGTGGGTTAAGCCTTCCTACACAAATCAAGACAATCAAGATACTCTTCACTGGTGTTTTTATGGACCAACCTAATACAGTTGAGACTTTCTTCAGGTGATTGTAGACTATGTCAAGTTGACAGTTAGTGCTAATGAGAACGCATCATCTTTGATCAACTTGATACACAAACATTTGACTTTAAGTGATACATTTTCTTTCTTTGTCTGTGAGGATACGTGTTAATATCATATAATAATTTTGAACCAGCTTTGTCAAGTGAGTCCCTCTTCCAACTGCCTCTGCTACCATCTTCAGGCCTAACTCTGGACCTATAGTTCATGAACAAACTTTGCTTGGCCTACATACAACCAAGCAGCTCATGTACCTAGTTTCTATGGCCCAACTTCGATCTTCATCTCCTGCACTAGCCCAAAGTAAGCCGGGCTCATACTGGATACAAACAAAGCAGTCTATATATGCAGATTATTGCAAAAACACAAATTCTACAAAAGGCCAAGATAGCAAAATTTTCATCAAATCTACTAGTCCTATAGAAATATTTTCTCATGAGAATTGCCCAGATAAACTTTAGGATACAATATTTAAAAGAACAATCATAAACTTAATCAAATGATTCAGAGCTTTAAAAAAGCATGAACAGGACATTGAAAATAAGCAGAAGAGAATAACGACCTGAATAGTATACATGAAAACAGAAATATACAGTTACATGAAATGATGAAAAAAGTTCAGGGTGTGAAAACTGAATTTAGTAAAAACATAGAAATATTGAAAAGAACTCAAGTTACAAATAAGAAGTAATTAAAAAACTCACTAACCCAATTAGCAAACTCAGGGAAAACCCTTTCAAGTAGAACAAATAAAGTAGAATATTGAATAGCAAAACTAGAAGATAGAGGAATTGAAGTACTCAAATGAAGAATATATTTTTTAAAATATGCTGAAGTAACAGAAAAGAAATATACAACTTGAAAAACATAAATATTTTAATTATAACTAATAGATGAAGGGGAAGAAACCCAGTCCAATGCGATAGACCAGATCTGCAATAAGACCATAGAATAAAACACACCCAAATTAAGGAAAGACATACCCATACTAATATTAGACAAACATAGAGCACCAATATACAAGGCAAAAATGAAATTCTTCATGGCATATTATATTAAAAAATATTAACACAAAAAAAAGAGAGAGAGGATATGGAAAGCATTTTTCATTTTTTACAAGTAACTAATTTTAAAGACTGATACCACCTTAAAGTGTAAGGACAGAGAAAATGTATCCCAAGCAAATTGGACTGGGGAGTAACAGGTCTCTCTATCTTAATATGTGACAAAAAGGACTTCAAACTAAAACAAATGAAATGAGATAATGAACAACACTTTATTCTAATCAAGTGAAAAATTAACCAAGAGTACATCACAATTTTAAATGTATACACACCAAAGTCTGATAGGCCAAATTTCATGAACACTGTACTATTCGAAATAAAGACACAGATTAACTTGAACTCAGAAGTAGTAGGCATTCTAACACATTACTTTCATCAAGATACAGGGTACCTGGATAAAACAAAACGAAACAAGCACAGAAACATCAGAATTAAATGAAATCATATAACAAATGTGCTTTGATTATTTACCAACTCTTCACCCCAAACACCAAATATATATTTTACTCAGCACCTCATGTAAGATTCTCTAAAAGAGACTACATCCTGGAGCACATAACAAATTTAAACAACTTCAGAAAAGCTGAAATAATTCCATATATCTCATCTTAACAAAATGCAGTAAAAATTATAATTAACAGCAAATGAATCTCTAGTAAAGCACAAAGTCATTCAGAATAAACACATTACTGAATGATGAATGAATGTATCAAAAAAGAAATCAAAAGAGAAATTTAACAAAATGCTTGAACTAAACGGAAGTGAAAATATGACACATCAAAACTTCTGAAATACAGTAAAAACTGTCCTAATAGGGACATTAGTAGCTCTTTACTCCTATATAAGAAATTAGAAAGCACACAAATAAATTCCTTAATGATGCAACTCAAGAGTTTGGAAAAACAATAACAAATCTAATTGATGGCATTAATTAATTATTAAAATCAAAGAATAAATGAATGAGATAGAAAGAAATAAAACAATACCAAAAATCACTTTAATCTAAGATCTGGTTCTTTGAGATGATGAACAAGATCAGTAGACCCTTGGCTCAATTAACCAAAAGAAAGAGATGACCCAAATTAACATGATCAGAAATCAGAACAGTTACAAGAGTTGTGGAAAAATACAAACTATTATAAGGGAATACTTTTAAAACCTATACTTTATTAAATTAGAAAGCTTAGAAGAAACAAGCCTAATTTCTAAATATATCCAAACCACAAATATTAAATCAAGATGAGATAATAATTTAAAAACTCCATTAGAAATACATAGATTGAAACTGTTAAAAAGTCACCAGACCAAGGAAAGTCCAGCTCTAGATCAGTTCACATTACAGGAGAATTCTTCCTGACTTTGAACAGAGATCAACAATGAATACTTAAATTGGTGTGTGTATGTTTCAAAGAAAGAAAGAAATAGGAGCTCTCATAAACTCTTTCTACAAAGCTAGCATTACTCAAAATAACAAAAACTGGTACACAGTACACACACACACACACACACACACACACAAGAATGGAGTGAAAGAAAGAGGAGGAGGAGGAAGAGGAGGAAGAGGAAGAGGAAGAGGAGGAGGAAGAAGAGGAGGAGGAGGAAGAGGAGAAAGAGGAGGAAGAAGAAGAGGAGGAAGAGGGCAAGGGTAATATCCATGATGAACATGAGTGACTTAACCCAGGGCTAATCTGAAGGGCTAGTCCAACATGGAAATGCTGATAAATGTAACAAATTATATAAATGAATTTAAAGACAAAAATCACATGATCATCTCAGTAGGACAGAAAATATTGTTGTCAAAATTCCAAATGCCTTCATGAAAAACAGTCATAGAGTGTGAGTAGGACTGAAGGGAACATACCTCATGATACATATTACAAATATAAAGCCATCATCACCCTAGATAGAGAAAAACTTGAAGCTATCTCATTAAAATCAGTAATGGAGTTAGGGATGTCTACTAGCCCAACTTCTTCTCAATAGAATAGTCAAAGCACTAGTTAGAGCAACAAAACATTTGAAAGAAAGTATAGGTGTACAAATAAGAAAATAAGAAATCAAATTATTCTCATTTGCAGTTGATATAATATTATATTTGGGAGATCCCAAAAGTTCCAAAAGAAAATGTCTAAAAAAGATCAAATATTTAAGCAAGTTGCAGGATACAAAATCAACTTACAAACCCAGTTTCTGTATACCAACACAAACATGCCTGGAAAATGAGCATGGACACATTATTATTCATAATAGTCTTTCAAAAACATAATACCTAGGAAATGCCAGAACATGCAACATCTATAGTGAAAACTTTAAACTTCTGAAGGAAGAGACTGAAGACAACGAAAGATGAAAAGACCTCACACCAACATGGATTCATAGAAAAATAAAATAATAAAACTTTGAGATAAAGGGATAGAACTAAAACAATAATATCCTTTCTGGGGTCATCCAAACTTAAAAGGACAAACAGGACATGTTTTCTTTTAGTTTGGATGCTAGCACTGAACAATTGCAGATACAAAGAAAGTAAACCTAATCCATGGGATGGAGGACAGAAACAATAGAGAACAGAAGAGGTGACACAATTATTATGAAGGGTAAAACAGGAAAGAAATGTAGAGAAGACTTACCTTGGGAGGTGCTAACAAAGACAACAATGAGGGAGAAGGATAAACAACACTAAGTATCTTTCAACAAGCAACAGGAAATTTTACTGTTATTGTTATTTAAACTAACATGTAATATATGTGTATCTGCGTTTATGTTTACTTAAATGTGTTTTTAAAGTGAATGTACACCAATTGAGGACAGAATGCTCCCCCAGAAAACCGTATACTAACAAAAACCCCTAGTGTTGGTCAAAAGAAAACCTCCTTTCAAGCTAGGAGAATACAAAGTCCCCCAAAACAATTAGGTTATTGCCGTTGTCTTTTGTGTCTTCTAGAAAAAGAAGATAAGCCCCTGTTTCTGAAGATATTGCACACCAGATACAGGATTTAAAATAGATCCAAGTCTGAACCCGAAGCTCTCAAAGTATCTGCAGAAACTATACAAGCTGCCAAAGGAGAAAACAGTAGTCCTATCCACTTGGATCTGCAAGGAACCAAGGAACAGCGACCATCATGGGAACATATTCCAAAAGGTGCCGGTAGTAATACTTACATTCTGAAGTAACAAACAGCCATCTAATTGGACTTCTAATTTCACTCAGTAGTAAAAATTCATTCTTGACAGTGTAAAATTAACCAATTACTCATGAATGGTGAGGTAATGGGCTCTAGAGGAGAACTTATTACTGCCAGTTTCCCGAACCAGCATATTTTCTAAATGCATCTAAATACTTATCCTTACATTCTCAGAAAAGTGTTCTTTTCCCTCCATCAAAGGAGCCTCCTTTTTTCTCAGCAGACAGGGATCTTCACAGAAAGTAACAACTGCTCAAAATGAAAAGATCAACAGATCATGGAGTTCTGGTCTCTAAGATCTTTACAACATAGTCTTTACATTTAAAGCTGAGGGAATATTATTAAAGAGAGGGAAAACAAAAATGGTAAAGGACCAGGACATTTGATGTGATATAGCCTTTCCTTAAAAAAAAAAAAAAAAAAAGGATGGGGGGAGGGAAGGAAGGAGAAAAGAAGAGGTAAAGAAGGATATTAATAGTTGAGATAAATCTGGAGGGAGTTGGGTGTAGAAGTGAGGGGTACATATGATGAAAATACATTGTATAAAATGTCAAAGCGTTAATAAAATATGTTATTAAAATCATAAAACTGTAAAACTTTAGAGTTCCTGTAGGTTTGTCTTGTTTTACAAAACATTTCTAATATTTTGAAAGTTTATGGTATCCCAGCAAATCCAAAGCCCTATAAAATAAAACACTAAGTTATACACTTCATTATTCTAAAGGGAAAATCTTGGCATAATAAGAATAATCAGTCTTTAGCAAATCCAGAATCAAGCAGTGTGGATCCAGAGCCTGTAGCTCATTGTTGAGCATCTGAGACTCACACATTGTAGAGCGTTTAGGCTCAAAATGTCTTTAGTCAATCCCATGTCTCTAGCTTGCCCTTCTGATGCATACATACTTGTCTCATGCTTAGGTTAGCTCCACCCCCCACTTGCTTCAATCCTGGGTATGCATCTCACTATTCTGGCATATCCATTATCCTGGGTTCTCCACTGTAACTGAGGATTCACCTCCACCTATATGCTTTAAGGACTTTTCTCCAAGTACTTAGCCTTGGTCACTTTCTATGTGCTTACCCTCAGGAAACACTTCCCCGAAAATTTCTCCTCAAAGTTGCTAATCTCTTATTAATCACAGCAGGTTTTTCAGATCTACTTGATCAGTACCCATTGTCCCAAAGATGCACAGGTTGCACTTTAATAATAATAAAGCACTTTAATGACCTCTTGTTAGCACAGCTGTCTCTTTAGCTCCAGCTCATCGGCAACCACAGATTGTTAATCCAAAATATCACAAAATAGTACCAATAATTCTTTGTTCTCCCTGAAGCCTCACAACTGTGGCCTCTTCAGTTCACATTTTCCTCACACAATATCTCATTAAACACCAAGAGTCTGATGTTCTTTTACTGCCAAAACCTCCAAATATTCTTCACAATTCAACAAAATAGTCCAAAGGATTAAAGAGCCACATGGCCAGGTCCATCACAGCATGATTTCCTGGTGAAAATTTCTATTCTTGTTTGATTACTGTTGCTGTGATAAAAGCATTTGATCAAAAGAACTTAGAAGACCTAAGTGTTTACTTCAGTTTATAATCAATCCACCACTCAGACAAGTCAAGTCCGGAACTCAGTGCAGGAATCTGGATTCCAGAACAATGGCAGAATGCTCCTAGATGCTTACTCTCTGGCTCTCTCACAGGCTAATGCTTTGATAGCTTTCATCATTTTTAAAGATTTATCATATTTAATTATGTGTATGTTTGTGTGTCTGCCTGAAGGTATGTACATGTGAGTACCACTATCTGTGGAGGTCATAAGCATCAGAGACTCTGGAGCTGCAATTACAGGATATTGAGAGTGACCTGAAGTTCATGCTGAGAATCAAACTTGTGTCTTCTGTAAGAGCAATATGCTTTCATAAAGGTTGAACAACCACTCTAGACCCAAAGTTAGGACCATTACACAGAACTTTGTGTCAATGAAAGTGGGTGGGCCCTCTTACATCAATGATCAGGACAATTCTCACAGACTCGTCCATGTAAGATTGTCTCAACATATTGTAGCTAGCTTTTAATTTGTACTAAGAGGCCACAAGAAAAGAAATGTTGGCAGCCTCCAGAAGCTTAAAATGGTAAGGAAATTGTTTTTTTCTCCAGCCTGAAAAAAAGAATGCAACGTAAAAGTTTTTATTTTAGCATAGTAATGCCTGTCTGACTTTTGAAAACTAGAAATGAAAGATGGTAAACCTGATTAAATATTTGATTGCATTGTTTATGCTATTAAGTCCATGTGGATTTGTTATAGCAACAATAACAGACTCACATTATAATAATGTAATGATGATAAATAACATTTACTAAGTACTTACTACAACCTAAGTATTATTCTATACTTAAAAAATAGTGACAATACCCATAATAATGATAATAATTAACTTTAAGGTTTTAAAATATGCCACACATTTATATTGGTTACTTTCTGTTACTGTTGTAAAACACCTTGACCAAAAATAACTTAGGGGACTTAGGGAAGACTTTATCTAGTTTATGATTCCAGAGGGATAAGAGTTGAACATGCTGCAGACAATGGCAGCTGGTGGGAAGTGTGTGCAGGAAGCTGAGAACTCACATCTTCAATTTCAAACAGAAAGTAGTAAGCATAACCTGGATATATGAAGACACAAAGGTTGCCTCCGGGGATAGACTTCCTACATCCCAGCCACACCTCCTAAACATCCCCAAACAACCCTAACTGGGAGCCAAGTATTCAAATCCCAAAGCTTATAGTGGGCATTTCTCATTCAAACCACTACAAAATAATTCTAAAGTGTTCACATAGCCTATTTTACTTAACCATTACCATAACCCAATAAAAGTTATATCATTATTTTATGATTATAGAAACCGATTAGAAATTAAAAAATAACATTGTAAAAGATCACAAATCAGTGAGAAAAAAGAGTGACACTAGATTCCAGCCAGTCTTTTCAATATTAGATATTATAAAAAATAGAAATTATTTTTGAGAAATTTATAGACAAGTAGTATACTCACATCATTTCCATCTTATTGTTCCTCTCTCCTGCCCAACTTCTTCCATATTCCCCTCACTCCCTCTCATGCTCATGACCTTTTCTTCTATAATTATTATTATATAAACCTACTCCTTTTTTACCATTTTAATTGTATTATTTTAAAATATTAAGTCATGTGGTATTATTATAACAATAGAAGACCAATGCTATGGTGTGTGTGTGTGTGTGTGTGTGTGTGTGTGTGTATCTGTGTGTGTGTGTATAATCTATGAGTTAGTTTAGTGTTGATCCTATGTACATGTGTTTAGGGTGACCACTTTGGATTAGATAATCTATCAGTAAGTTCTTACCTGGAAAAAACTGATCCTCCCTCTCTCAGTAGCCATTGATTGGTGGTAGCTCTTATACTGGGGTCGGAACTTTTGAAAATTTCTCTATATGCATTGGCATATCAGCTGCTTTTGTCATTATGCAGTCCCAGAACTTAAAGATAAATCCCTATTGTTAAAGATACTACACAGTTAAGACAAAAAGACTTGAAGGAAATGAGCTGGAATTAACCATAAGTCTCCTTCCTGAAGACTAACTTTCATAGTTTGCTGTGCAAACTGCCTAGGAAGCAAAACAATTCTATCTAGCTGTATCGACTATGAACCACAACAATGACTAGCCGAGAAGGATAAATCCAGTGGTGCAGCAGTAATAGTCATCCACAGTTGTCTAAATAATAAGGTCTTCATTATATGAGGGAACACATACCTTGTACAGCAAACCTACCCAACCATCCATGGTAAAAGAGCATTGACGTTAGAGGCCATGTTCCTAAACAATATAACTTCTAACAGTGTTTACATACTTACTTTGATACACACAGACATGAGTAGCCCTCACCTCCATCAAAGCCACTTTTGGCAAAAAACAGAAACCACCACAGAAATCTACAACTGGTCAAAAGGCAGAGAATAAGTGACTGTGGAGTTTCCAGGATCAAGTAATCGATTTGCCACACAACCCCTACGGCTTAAAGACCATCATGGAAGAGAAGGTAGAACAAATGTACGAGCTAGAGGATCAGGATGTATGCTGCTAGACAGTGTCTACTAGATATGTCCAGGACGCTGTACTGATAGTGTAACAGGATGTTTGCCTAAAAAACAGATAAATATATATTGAAAGTTCAAGAATTGATTTTACTTCATTATGAATACCCCCACGTATGGCCCTTATATATCTATGTTTCACACAAGTGACAAAATTAATCTTCCACAGTTGTATGGCATTTTTATCTCATTATGTTTCCTTAATTGACAGTAAGCATCTATAAGTATAGAATTTTAGAGTAGTACAAAGCTGTTCTGTAATTAAGTTTTTCTCCTTTTTTGACAGGTTTCTGAAAGTTTTCTTGACAAATCAATAACCATAGTACAGCTGTTATTTTTGTCATGGTTGCGTCTTACTACTAACACAGACTTCATCATTCAAAACACAGAAGTACCCAAGATACAATTCACAGACCATATGAAGCTCAAGAAAAAAAGAGGACCAAAGTGTGGGTGCTTCAGTGCTTCTTAGAAGAAGGTACAAAATAATCACAGGAGGAAATATGGAGACAAAGTGTAGAGCAGAGACTGAGGAGAGGCCATCCAGAGACTGCCCCACCTGGGACTCCATCCCACATATAGTCACCAAACCTGGACTCTATTGTGGATGCTGGGAAGTGCTTGCTGATGGAAGCCTGATATGGCTGTCTCCGGAGAAATTCTGCCAGAGCCTGACAAATACAGAGGCAGATGCATGCAGCCAACCATTGGACTGAGTGCAGGGTCCCTGATGGAGGAGTTAAAGAAAGGACTGAAGGAGCTGAGGGGGTTTGCAGCCCCATGGGGGGAGCAACAGTGTCAACCACCCAGACTCCCAGAGCTCCAGGGGACTGGACCACCAACCAAAGAGTACACATGGAGGGACCCATGGCTCTGGCTGTATTTGTGGAAGAGAATGGACATCAGTGGGAGGAGCAGCCCTTGGGCCTGAGGGGGTTTGATGCTCCAGCATAGGGGAATGCCAGGGCGGGAAGTTGGGAGTGAGTGGGTGAGTCCAGGAGCACCCTCATAGAGGCAGGGGAGGGGGGATGGGATAGGGGTTTTCTGGAGGGGAGACCTGGAAAGGGGATAACATTTGAAATGTAAATAAATAAAATATCCAATGAAAGAAAAAAAAACAAGTCAGGAAAAAAATACAATGTTGAGAAGCTTAATATATTTATAAAAGAGTTAATAAATAAAATATCTGTAAAAACATACAGAAGTACTCTTCTTCATTTACCTCCATTGTTCCTCTACTGGCTGGATTTGTGGGTCAACTTGACACAAGCTGGATTTATCGCAGAGAAAGGAGCTTCAGTTGAGGAAATGCCTCCATGAGATCCAGTGGTAAGGCATTTTCTAAATCAGTGATCAAGGGGGGAGGCTCCAGCCCATGGTGGGTGGTATCATCTGTGGGCTGGTAGTCCTGGGTTCTATAAGAAAGCAAGCTGAGCAAGCCTTGAGAAGCAAGCCAGTGAGCAGCACTCCTCCATGGCCTTGTCTAAGACTAAGACAGTGTCTGATGTTTCTTAAATTACCTTGGACACTGCCTATACTTTATTTTTCTTTAAGATATACTTATATACTATTATCATAATTTCTAGTATAAGAAACATTCTCCAGTTTATTTGATTGATCACTGTCTTAGTCATGGTTTCTATTCCTGTACAAACATCATGACCAAGAAGCAAGTTGGAGAGGAAAATGTTTGTTCAGCTTACACTGCTGTTCATCCCCAAAGAAGTCAAGACTGGAACTCAAGCAGATCAAGAAGCAGGAGCTGATGTAGAGGCCATGGAATGATGTTACTTACTGACTTGCTTGCTTCTCCTGGCTTGCTCAACTTGTATTCTTATAGAACGTGGGACTACCAGCCCATAGATGGTACCACCCACAAGGGCCCCTCCCACCTTGATCACTAATTGAGAAAATGCCTTTCCTCTGGATCTTATGGAGGCATTTTCTCAACTGAAACTCCTTTCTCTGTGATAACTCCAGCTTGTGTCAAGTTGACACACAAAACCAGCCAGTACAATCATCATGAATGAAAAATTATATTCTTAACTCTAATATTTTAATGTTGAGTATGTTGGATATCTACATTTCAGATAACCAGTATCTTGGAAATGTGAGACTTATATAAAACAGAAAGATGATTCCAAAGATGTTAGTTAAGAACTTAATTTTGTTGGGAATTGTGGAACATGTTTATTATTCTAGTATTTTGTAAGCTAGGTTAGGAGGCTCAACAGTTCAAGACAAACCTTGTTTACCTAGTGAGATGCTGTTGAGTTATGTGGGAGGCAACAGTTAAGTATTATAGTCCTGGAGGCGCATCCAGCCTGAGGCCACCACTGCAAGCTGACCTCAGCTTAGTCATTCATTGTCATTATGGCAAATATTGATGGAGCATGTACAATATGCCTCTGTTATAATAAGTGCAGGGATGTGAGTCATCTTATGAACAATTTTTATTTTCGCTTTACTAAAGTAAAGTTAAAGGTACAAACAGGAAAACTGACATGAGTTTTAAACACAGGTTTATATATAGCAGCCAGAGCCAGGACTGAAAATGAGACCATTGATTTCTCGTTCTGTGTTCTACCTCCTGAATAACAGACAGTTGCTCTACTGGTAGATTCCGGAAGCGAACGTGGTAAAGACTGAAGAGTAGGCAGCAGTCTTTTAATGGTGCTTTATGAACGTGTTATATCCTTATGCTCTTAACAATAACATGCTATGTGACATAGGGATGATTGTTTAACTATTCTCTTTTATGGCTAACCACTTAAAAATGAATGCAGTTCTTTCTGTCTTCATTAATTTCAATTAGAAATCAAATATGAAAGGTTATTCAAGGATAAATGTGATGATGCCAAAAGGAAAGGCTAGACAAATGAGGTTAGTGTTATTATATTTAGGGTTTGCCATGGAATTTATTAGTATATAGAATGGCACCTGTCAAGCTTGTTTGCATTAAAAAACATTTTCTTGCCAATGCAGAGACTCATAGATGGTAAAATTGTTGTGAGTTATTAACTTTGAGTGTTCATTCGCAAATGGGACATCTATATCAATGTTCCCCAAAGTTCAGAAAATATCATAAAATACAAAGTAGAAAGAATTGAAGAGCTATAGGATGGGAGGGCAATGTTGTGAACTGCTATCTTCTGGTTAAGACATGGCTATTTCATTCATGAGCTCACAACAGCTGGGATTATCTGCACAAGATTCAGATCAAGCCAGATAAAATTCCAGCATGGATGGGAGAGAAGCTCACAAGAGCTCATGCCCAACTAAGAAGCTCTTGGCATTTGGTAGTTGCTGGAAGAACGGAATCATTCTTTTTGGGGAGTAAGATCATAGGTAAGGTAAATTGATGATATCTTAAGAGAGAGCTCCATATTTATGCATATATGGGTATATGGGCAACACTATTTGGATTCAGTAGGTTAAAAAATAAAAAAGTAAAAGCAACAGAAAAAAAAGGAAGGGAAGCTGGGAGGGAGATGTGTTTGGTGAAGTCCTGGGGGAAATTAGATGGGGGAAGTGGGTAATAGATAAGAACAAGATATATTTATATCTGCATCTATATCCCTATCTATCTATCTATCTATCTATCTATCTATCTATCTATCTATTTGCAGAAGAAACACTATTTGAGATGCAAGAACATCAGGAAAGCCATCTTTAAAGTGTTAACATTTAAGAAGAAACTTGGAACATAATGATCATAGTGGCAGACTTCATGCTACACAGAGGGGATGGTAATTCTAAAGGCCCCGAGGTGATACGCATGCTTGAGATGATTCATAAATGGGCGAAAGTGGCTAGGATGGTAGTCACAGTAACTTAAGGTAGAAGAATTGCAAGTAAAAAGGGTTACAAGGAACCTGACACCACAGCAATTGAAGGATGTGACTCACCCTGTTATTACTGCCAGCTGCTGTTGCTGGTGTCAAAATGTTTCTCTCAGTCTCTCATTATTCCTCTGAGGTGAGAGACCCCTCCTTGGTCTTAGTAACCTGAAAGTTTTAATTCGTTTTGAGATAACTGTAGATACTAACCTTGCCAGGAAAAGCGTGCTATAATACCTTTTCCCAGATAACTACCACTGACATCTTTGAATGGGGAAGACACTTTGTTACTTTAAGATGGTAGTAAATGTTCTGTCTTTTTCACATAGCTTCTGCTGAAACTGTCAGGGCCGGAAGTTAGAGGAATGCTCTGTAGCTATGTACCAAGATGAAATCCTAGCCTCCACTGATACCTTAGTGGTATGCTTAGTGGGTTGTAATTAGTGAAAGAAGTTTTCCGATTACATTTGGCCTTGTTGGTAGCAGCCTGGTAGAAAAGAACAGAGTATGCCATTTTAGGAGAGTAAGGATATAAGCTTTGACTCTCATAGCACACTCTTACTGGCAAGGGTAGGCTAAAATAAGATCATTCTATATTTGGCTTAGATAATAGAAAAATAGCTAATGATGATGCTATTTGGTTAGATTGCCCCTTTACATTCCTTGATAGCTTTTATAGTTTGTCCTCATTGAAATTTGTACTGTTGACTTTTCTCCTACCCAATCTTTATCTTATAAGCTGCATGGATAGGTTAATTGGATAAACACTATCTTTCCTAATGCCTATCATTGGGATGCTTCTGTGGAATAGTGGAATATGCTTAACTCTTAGGGGAATACAGGCTTGAGCTAGAGTCTCAGAACATCACTTAAAATATAATCATCAGAAAATCATTAAATCTGTAAGAATTTAAGAATTTTTTTTCATAAGATGAAGATTATGAAGGGCAACTGCTATCTAAAACTATCATGAAGGTTTTGTTCAATAAAATATAGGGTATCAGTGCATATGGGAGTGTCAACTCACATAAGACTTGCTGGTTTTGTGTGTGTGTGTGTGTGTGTGTGTGTGTGTGTGTGTTTTCATGGTTGTGGAAAGTACCATGTGGAAAGGATCTTTTGTTTGGCTCACATGTCTGGATCCATCATTGAGGAAAGTCATGGCAGGAGCAGGAGCAGGAACAGGAACCTGGAGGTAGAAATTGAAGCAGAGATCACGGAGGACCACTTCTTATTGATGCATTCTCCATGCCTTACTCTGTTTGCCTTCTTCTATACCCCAGGACCACATGCCTAGGAGCATGGTGACATAGGCCCTCTCACCTCAACCATTAATCAAGAAAATGTCCCACAGGTTTCTCGAAGGCCAATCTAAGAAAGAGAAGCTTTTTCTCAATTGTGGTTCCATATAAATCCTCTAGACTGGGTCAAGTTGACAAAAAACCCAATCAGTATGCCAATCAGCACATACTAATGCTCCATACCACTTCACTGTCACTACACTATTACTTACAAAGGAACGATTGATTAAGGAATGGAATCTGCTACCAGTAGAAACCACAAGATAAAGGCCATGCAGCTGAGCAAGTTCCCTAAGTAGGAAGCCATTTTGTTCAGCCAGCCAGCCAGCATCTGAAATCTGAATACTCATATGATTTCTCAGTCCTTAAAAGGCTAACTTCTAGGTATACAGAAACTTACCAGTCACACTGTGAACATCTATAAGGAGTGTTACTAACCCAGAAAAATGCAAAGTGTTCCTATCCACTAATAAAACAATTAATAACTGTCTAAAAATTCCCTGTTTGATGCTGTGATGATTTTATTGCTTTGACACATCTGTTCAGAGATCTAGCTTCCCCCATGTCCTTCTAGGTTAGTGTGGGAGTTGATTGCCCTTTGACTAGCACAAGCACACAGTGACCTCAACTCCAGAGCAATCAAGGCTACTACTTACATATTAACCATTTCTGTGCCTCCATCACTATGCACATATTTATTGATTTAATCTTCCTCACTAGAGCAGCATTCCTGATTTTAATCAACAGAGAATGTAAGACCTGGAAGGTTTTCTCACACCCTGAAATAGGAGAGTCTCACTACAGTACCATTTAACAACTAGTAATTGCCAACCAATCAATAGTTTGTCCATTGGTAATACTAATATGTCTCACAGTAGCCTGTACTGAGACTTCCTTTGCCTATCATCTCTTTTCTTTGTCCAATACTGAGATTGTAGTGACTGCCCCTGCTCTTCCACCTTTGGTCTGAGTGATCTGCCTAAATGTTCTTCCTCTAAATTCCTCTAACGTACTTCTCCCTGGCTATGTTGATAGTGCAAAAAGAATAGAACTGAACAAGTCCCTTTTTACCCTGAAGTCAGTAACTACATAGTATAGAAAAGAGGAAAGAAAGGGAAGAGGGGAGGTAAGGATAGGGAGAGAAGGAGAGACAGAGGGGAGAGAGAAATTCAGGCCGGGAAATGAAGGAGTTTGGAAGGTGTTTAAATTGACAAATCACAAAGTGAGCTCACAGATCAGTGATCATGAAATATATTTTTAAAACAGCTTTATTGAATATTTACGTATAATAAAATCCATCCATTTCCAGTATGCCTGTTGGCAATTTTTAAATAAATTTACTGAGAAGTGCAGCTACCATAACATTCTTTTCTTCTAAATAAGATCACCTATGACTACTAACATTAGTTGTTTCCCTTTTACTAATTTACCTTGTCACTACTAGCTTACATATACAAGAAGTGCCTTCTGATACCTTGATGCTTTCACTTAGCATGATTTGATCTTCAGCTCTGACATATCAAGTATCATAATTTCAATTATTTTAATTGTTTAATATCTTATGTTGTATTACAACTTTATTCATTCATCAGTTGATGAAACTGGATTACTATCAATTTTGATTATTGTAAACACACTTTTAAAAATATTTAGTCAATGCATTATATGTACATGTTTTTATTCATCTTCATTATATATTGATGAGTAGAATTATTGAATCATATGACAACTGAAGCTTTAAATTCTACAAGAACTGTCAGACTGTTTCAAAAAGGTCATGCCATTTTACAATCCCACCAGCATTGTATGAATTTTCTTTTTTTTCACATCCTTGTCAGTATGTATTTCTATTAGGATTAGCCAATATTTGAGATAGGAAGAAATTTAATTTGCCTGGTTTTAAATAAAATTATAGTAGTGAAGAACATTTCAAATCAAATGCTGTTCCTTTAGCAGCCCTTTGAATCCAATAACACTATAAACAAAAATACAGATCAAACAATGACAAATCAGTGATCTTAAGAGGCAATCTTACAGATTGTCTAGTTTGTGCATGTATGTGTGTGAGTGGGCAAGCATGCATGCATGTGTGTATTTGTTTTCCTATTTTTAAAATAGTATGATCAAATGGAAATGTGCACATATAAACTACAAGAGATTGGGTTATACCTCTAAATATATGCACACAGTCTGAAAACTACATAACCTTCCTTAAGAATTGTAAATTTAGGGCTAGGTGTGGTGGAACACACCTTTAATCCCAGCACTTGGGATCCAGAGTCAGGCAGATCTCTGTGAGTTTGAGGCCAGCATGGTCTACAAAGCGAGTCCAGGACACCTAGGGCTATTTCACAGAGAAACCCTGTCTCAAAACAAACAAAACAAAACAAAACAAAAAAAGAAAAGGATTATAAGTTTAGAATACAAACATGTCTGGTAGATCTGTAGCCAGACAAGATTCTAAATGTCATAAACAATTTGAAAGCAAAAGAACATAGACAATAACTCAGATCCCCTGGGTTACCAGTCAGAATTGCC
This sequence comes from Rhynchomys soricoides, assembly GCA_019843965.1. Classification (NCBI taxonomy): domain Eukaryota; kingdom Metazoa; phylum Chordata; class Mammalia; order Rodentia; family Muridae; genus Rhynchomys; species Rhynchomys soricoides. Next base: position 3,662,630 of record JADRCH010007604.1, on the reverse strand, counting down.
ATAGCTCTGGCGTACACCCAATGATTGGAAACACATTTCTTTCTGTACTGACTAAACAGACAAAACAACCGAATGAGTCACACCAGTTCACTGAAAGCAGAGGAATAAACAAGGCATTTGGATGTACTTCTGTTTATTGATTAATATGAATTGTTTGCAGATTATCATAAACCAAACACAACTTGTCAGTATCCACTCATGCATATGGCTCAAAATTTAACAAAATCTCTATAAATAGCTCATTTTAAGGAAAACAATAATTAAAACCTACCTACATTAAACACAAAACATCAAAGACCTTGGTAATACATTGAATGAGGGTGACATCTCAGTGTGCCAGGACTATTTGTTGGGAAGAGTGGTGTAGTGTTGACATTTTTAGTTAATCTAATATTAACGACCTTAGGGAAGAAAGATGATCTCCCATACTACACACCACCTTTCAAAATTCCAGTGACATTTTTAAGTGGAGGAAAAAAGTGAACCCTGAAGCCTGACTCACCTCCACTAAACACCTACCTCTCCCTTGTAAACAAAATATTTTCTGTTGCTAGTTCAAATATGTAAAACACAACTACTGACCAGGCTCAGAGTCGTTATATACATTTCTCATGAATTCTTCAAATTGAAGACACATAAAAGCATAGTACTCAAAGTGGCCCCACTTTATAAGGACACTACTTGAGCAAATATGCAAATATGAAGTAAGCCAAGGTCAAATATAAATTATAAAGAAAAAACAAAGCCATCTTTCACTTTGCTTCTATCCAAGATGCCATAGAAAGCAAAACAAAACAAAACTTCACCTTTTTAAAATAACAACTCCAACTGTTCAATTCAAGAAAACTGGAACCAAGGCGATTCTTGGTATGAATGTATAATGACCTTGCTATGTATAGGCACAGTGAAACGGGGTGCCTGTGTCATTTAATCACATTGTTTTTGCTGTTTTATCATCATAGTCCTTTTCACTGAGAAGCAGTGATGGACTTGAGTGCCAGGCACATGGTGACCTTTCTACAGCTGGAACCTACTTAAGTTGAATCCACCTCAGATTGGGTGCTAGTTCTCCACCAGAACTATAGATATGACTAATTAAAGTTGGTGAGATAAGCATAAGCTGTCCCAGAAAAAAGTACAGAGAGCCCAAAGACCAAGGTCTAAACCTTGGCTCACACATGAGCTTACATGAGACCAGGTTGCCTGGTATAGACTTGTGGTTCAACTGCTTCTAATCCCGTGCCAAGTACAATGGAACATTTTAGCATTTTTTTCTCTTGTGCTTTTAACACACTTATCAGCAATTTGACCTTAAGGCCCTTAATCAGTGTTTGTGGGTGAGCTGTTATTAAAGACACACTTAACAGAATCTTGTAGAGAACACTCTCTGTTAAGGATTAAGTCCTGGTGATGAAGTACACATTCTGCCTAACCCACCAATCGTTTGTAAGATAGAAACTAGCTGCATAAGCTTCATAAAGATTCAGAGATAAAAAAGAATAATAGAATCTCCAAGGAAATTCTTGTTTCTCTCTGCTCTTGAGATGTACAGGTAAGAGCTAAAGGCAAAATGAATTTTCAAAAAGAACCAAATGGACAGTAAAGTAGGCATTGAACTGACATGTCAAAAGAGATACCCATACCTTGGGGGACCCTTCACACCCTCTCTTAGCTAACTTGAAAAGCACTGTGGGTATCTTTGGAGGCCTAGTGGGTGGTTGTTTGGGGAGCCCAGACAGGAAAGGGAAAATTGGCTCAGAAATGTACTGTAGGGTCCTGAAAGATTAAACTGTAGCCTGGCTTTCTGCTGGGGGTAGAGAAATATAGAACCTCAAATATTAGATAAGGCCCAGGAGACACATATCAAAATTCCTTTATGTGTTATGCCACAACTCAAAACTTTGAACATCCATCCGACCTTCCGGCAGACTCACAGAGTGCTATGAGTCTAGAGAAACAAGAAACAAGCAGAAAAATATTATAAAGTGTTTAAGAGCTAAATGCAAGAAAACCTTCTAATATAAGATGAACTTGTGATATTGTCCAATGGAAAACTCCACTACAGCCTTAGCAGCACGTAGCTGATTATAGGATCTGGGACATTTCTTAGTGTTAGAAATGTTTTATTTCCTTCTTTACTTCCTTCTTTTTCTCCCTTCCTCCACTGTTCTCTTTCTGCAAAGCTAGGATGTAATATAAGACCTTGTTCATGTTAAATGCAAATACTCCAACACTGTTATACTCCTATCCCTTGTGTTTTTGAGAAAGAGTCTTACAGTGCAAGGCAAGCTTGCTTGCAAATTCCATTGCTTCTGCCACCTTGATATTGGAGGAATATTTGTATGCAGCTGTGCCCTGCTCTTCTACCTTGTAAGAGTCAGGAGTAAGTGTCAAATGAGGAGAAATGACTGAAAGCATTGTAGCCTTGCTGTGTACCCCTATTTCACTGAGCAACCCCTGCACTGCCTATATCAAAGGTTGGATAATGAGTCATGGAGACAACTATAATGTGAATATTGTAAAGTGTAGCACTCACAGGTTTAGTGCACCTTTACATCACTGACCCAGAATAGTTGTATCTTCAGTTTGTTTTTAATAAGCTAAGTCACACCAGCATCCAGGATATATTATTCCCAAGGAAAAGGTTCAGTTGCTTTCCTCATTTGACCATTTTTCCTCATGGAAACCTGAAGCACTATGAAGGAATAGGCATCAATCCTAGTAGCTCATTTTGAACATACAGAGATAATTAAAGCCAATACATGATAGTCACATCTAAGTCCTGAGGGTCACATCTGACATATTCCACACACATACACACAAAAAAAAATTATGAAGAAAAAAGTTTCAATTCATGTTGAGAAGCATGTAAAACTGGAGGTTCAGGCTTAAGAGAGTTAGGCTGAATATTCCCTAAGCCAAGAAAGCACCAAATGGTCCCCGTAGCTCCACAGGGCACTACTCCTGCACCTCAGAAACTTCACAGTCAGAACCTGACTGGAAGGAGGAAAAGGTAAGAATATCGAAGTAATAAAAATGAAAAGAAGTTTAGGAAACAATTAAAGAAATCTAGAAGACACTGATTTGAATCTCCACCAGAGAGTACTGGTAGCCTGTCTCTGAGAATGAAGAGTCTAAGAAATATACTGGCTTGACAGCTATTATAGCTCTAGAAGTCTAGGACATGATTTGTAAAATCTAGGCTCCAGGCCTCCCCAAGATATCCTTCTCAATATCCCCTCATGCTGTGTATGTGTTTGTGTGTGTAGGGGTTGGGAGAGCCAAAGCAGAAAGCTAAAAGGGAAGTATTTCATTTTTCTCTTCAAAGTGGTAGGCAAATGCCAACATAGTTGTGTATACTCCTTTTTGTTGGCCTACTTGTCAAAAATATAGGCAGGAAACATATATAGGCAGGAAAACTCTCCCTCATTCATTGTTTTTCCCCTCACGCCTATAATTAAAAAGAAAGAATAGGCCCAGCAGTCCCATGGCTATGGAATCTGGATCCCCAGACTAGAATAAGAAAACAAAAAGTGTTCAAGGTCAGTCATTGGGGAATTAATCCTCTGGTAGCATGGGGCTCTGTCTACCCCATTTTCGAATGCTGGTTATTGTGGAACCTACATTCCAGGCTCCTGCTACCATTGTTGAATAAAAGAAGAGCAGGAAAGTCCAGCAAAAAGCACTGGCAAGGTTGCCAAGAATGAAAGAGACCTAGAAAAAGAGCAGAGCAAGTTAGAATACTGTGATACAAGGTCATCACCACCCTCTTCTTCCTTTTCTCTAAAGGTTAATGGTTAGACCAGCAAAGATTTAGGACACAATAGCCGAAATAGATCACCTGGCTATATTGCAAACTAGTAAGATTTGATCTACGTTATAAGCACCATGTACAAAAAAAAAAAGGTGGTGCTTTCCAAACAGATGTTGTCTTTAGCTCTCTCACAAGGCAGAAGAGTCAGAACAAAACCAGAACCCATAAGTGAGTATGAGATACAATTATGCTTTTTACAATTGTGAACTCTTGTTCACTGCAATATATGAACAAGAACTACATAGGTTTTTTTTTTTTTAAATGAAGAAATAGATTGGGCATCCTTAATCCAAAATTAAAAAAATAACAATCCCCAAATGCTTAAAACTTTATAAGTATTTGATGTGATACCATAAGGGAAATTTTTTCACACTTGATCACACATGACAGTTTGTATTAAGAATACAACATGAAAAACTTTCAGGCCCTGTGTGTGTTCTTTTCTCCGCAAAGACATTTCACCATATATATGCATGTATATACATACACACATGCACACACATATGAATATGAGACAGATATTGAGATACATACATATATTTCAAATTCAGTGATGAAGTTGAATGAGTTCTATACTGGAACTGTGAATCCTGGGTTCTAGTCTATTTCTGAGATTGAGTTGTTCTGTGATTTTAAGCAAATCACTTTTCATCTCTATTGCTCGATTCTTGCTTGTTTAAAATGAGATTAATGTATTTCTTATTTGCCTATCACAGAGGGATGAAATTACGAAGTTCAGAATAAAATGTAGCAGATATAAAAGGAATTTCTAATTTTTGACTGAGCACAGAGAAAGGAACAAAAGGAGCCTATCATGCAGACACTATAAAGGACTCTTCATATGCTTTCATTCAGTCCTTAAGAAAACTTATGAGCTGAAGGCTCTGTGTCTGAAAGAAGTAAAATGATTTGCACAAGTGTATAAAGCTATTCAGGAACTGGTATTTCTCTGAATATGGAGCTGCATATCTCTACAATGTTGTGCTGTTTACACACATGAGAGGAGACAACTGAATATGACTGGTTGATATTGGGATCCAGATGAAGAAGTTGGCCTCCTGTCAACCTGCCTGGTCTCCAGATAATTGTTGTCCTAGAAGTTCAATGTAAACTTAGCTCAAAAGTTTAGTGCCCCAACTGTTGCCTTTCCAACCTCTATTGGTCCTAGTTTCCTGCTATTCTTCCATCCAAGCCTTATGGAATAACAGAACCCGGGTTGGAAATTTCGAGAGGATGGCCTGCACCTTCCGGTCCTTTAGCCTTACCTTCCCAGCTCACCTTGGCAGAATTAAAGGCTGGGAGCTTCAAAAGGTACATAGAGCTCCAGCCTGTCTCCTGAGTGTTCGGCTGTGTTCTCTCTCAAGGTTTCAGCTCCAGTACAGGGGACAGAACTGGAAAACTTTTGCAGGTCCAGCTCTGTACATTCAATGGGGGTATGGACCCATTGAGAATGGCTCTCTGAGGCACAAGAGGCCATGGTAAAGGACTCCTGGGTAGGGAAGCCGCGAGTGGAGCTGCAGTCATCATCCAGGATGGAGTTAAGTGGCTTGATCTCAAAGATTCTTTCATTCGCTGGAAATTCAGGACTGGTCTCCTGGCCAGGTGGCATGGGGAAAAGAGAATCCTCCTCCACTGTCTTTTCAGCCTCATATTGTAATGAACCTCCTGCAACTCGAAGCAGAAAGCAACTGAGTCACCTAAAGTCAGGGTATCTTTTCAACAGGCTACCTCTTATTGAGCACAAAATAAGGAGGGTGAGGGGATCTAGGAGCCAGAGTTCCTCTTCCCCTCCTGGAGGACCAGAGCCCCTAGAAGTAAGCTAAAATGACACATTTCAGAAACACATTTTCATTGGGGTATCACATTAAGTCTGCTAGACGCTGGATTTGGGAGGACAAATATGTTCAGATAGAGATAAATGCTTTGCAGAAAAGAGATTTTAACATTATGAAATATGGCAAAGGGACCAGACAGAATTAAGGTAGCACATGTTAAAATAGGAAGATTATCTTGAATTATGCAGATGGGTTCATACACCTCCTAAAGCTAACTCATGATATTTTTATTCCATGCTTAATAATAAATATTTTAATTTAGTTGCATTTTTCTAGCTACTAGATGTATCCTTAGAAGATTTAGAAGGCAGAAATGACACTAGAGAGATGTAGCATAAAACAAAATCGATATACCATCCCTAGTTTTAGAAGTAGAAGAAAGCTATGAGCCAAAGAAGATGATCATCCCCTAGAGCTGTGGTTCTCAGCCTTCCTAATGCTGTGACCCTTTAATACAGTTCCTCATGTTGTAGTGACCCCAACCATAAAATTATTTTTATTACTTTGTCATAACTGTAATTTTGCTACCATTGACTCATAATATAAATACCTGTGTTTTCTGATGGTCTTATGTAACCCCTGTGAAAAGGTCATTTACCCCCCAAAGTGATTGCAACCCATAGGTTGAGAACTACTGCTCTAGAAGCTGTTAATGATCTTCAGCAAGAAAATTGATCTTCAGTCTTATAAATTCATGAGAAAACAGACTCCCATAGAGTATACAGAAAGAAACACAGTCTTGCCAATTTCTTGATTTAGGCTTTGTGAAGATCCAGGGAAGCCTGTTAAACTTCTGTGGTATGATAATTGAGCTAAGCCATTAAATATGTGACAATTTGCTAAAATAATAAGTAACACATACTCCCACATGAGTCCGATTCAATATGAGGTTACAAACCGAGTGTGTATTAATGATTTCTCCACTGAGGATATGCTTCTGCTGTTTGTTCAAATTATTTCTGAGTTCATAAGATTTCATACAAAATTACAATGTTCTGGATTCTTTGAAAATATGGAACAATGAGAGGAACTGAGTAATGGAGTCTTGATAAGATTGGAGATGGTCTTTCCAGTATGTCACAATCTCATTCCTTTTTTTCTGCATCTACATTAGATTTCATTCACACCAACTTGACCTTCAACTACACAGCCGTAGCAAGTATGTACTGATAAATATCCTTCTCATATGAAAATCAATGGGAAACTACCTGTCCTCATGCTCCCAGGAGGGTATTAGGATAATATCTTAAGCCTAGATAGAGCCCCTCATTTCTTCTCTCCAAAGGAAGAAATATAGAAACAGGCAGTTCTCAAATGTTTCATTGCATTCACATTCTTGGACCCAAACATTCCATTACCCATGATCCAGGATCGGGCAAGAGTTCTTATTTCACACACCACCTTCCAGAGTCTGCATGCTTAATGAAACAGAGATTCTGTGGTCCACCATTATCTTAAATGTCTGAGCTACCAGATTAGTCCTAAGGAAATTGAAGTAGAGTTGAAGAAGATTCATTTAGTATCAGAAGGGGTACTACTACACTTCATGAAATGCTAGATTCATCTTTGTGTAAACAGAGTACACACAAATAAACTATTGGTAGGCTGTACATAAAAACTGACTAAGCAATCTCTATCTAAAAAGGATTTTTCTAGCATAGAGTGAAGCTAAAATAGTGTTGCTTCAGTCACAGGATCCATTAAGTTAAGGAATCCTGAGAGTCCTTGTATCTAGTAAACTGTATCCTTTCCTTTACTAACACAGATCTACTTGTTAGTCTGAGTTAGTATTTTTTATTGTTGTTGTTGTTTTGCTTTGTTTTGTTATTGTTGCTCTCCCTGTTTAGTTCACAGTTCTCTTAAATTGCACTGCAGCTGCATTGGACACTGGTATTCTTGTCTGGAATTCTAATGTCTTAGTTAGTCTTGATGATTCAACCTCTTCCATATTTGCCCCTCAAAGAACTGTACTTTCTGTCTCATATTATTGGCTGGTAGATGGAGTTAAAAACAACTAACAGTGTTATGTAGACTTTAAACATGATAATATATCTTTATTTTCACTATATAGCTATTTCACATAGCTTTGGCCAGATCTCCTTGGGCAGCAGCATTTTGGACAACAGAAAAGTATAAGAATTTTGACTAAACACTATGCTTTCAGTTATCCCACTTTAGGAAATTACTATATTGACAGCATTTACTGTAAACCTCATCACCTTCTATTATTCATGTTTTAGGTATAGCTAAATCCTCTTCAACTCTGATGTTTCTGAATCTATTTGTATATATGTACATATAGACATACTAATAGTATATTAATGTATATATAATAGATGTAAATATATATAAAAGAAACAAAGTATCCAATCCCATCTATCGCTTTGAAGATTAAAAATAAGTAAACCAGGCCGGGCAGTGGTGGCACATGCCTTTAATCCCAGAACTCAGGAGGCAGAGACAGGCGTATTTCTGAGTTCGAGGCCAGCCTGGTCTACAGAGTGAGTTCCAGGACAGCCAGGGCTATACAGAGCAACCCTGTCTGGAGAAAAAAATAAAATAAAATAAGTAAACCAAAGAATCTAGATAATTTGAGTTATACTATTACTTAATAATAGAGTTGGATGTTCAGTTTTGAGTTTCCTTTACCATAATGGAAAATGCTCCAGGAACCCTTAAAACCTAATAAACTTGTCCATTCAACTTCTAGGTAGACTCCAACCCTTTTGATTTCCTCTATTTTTATAACATCCCAGATAGCTCCCATAGGACAACAGAGTATTATTGCTGGGATTTTAAAATGTGGCAGGGAAGGCTCATTATCATGCAATCTCAGAAAAATTCCTCTTTTACCAAAAAAAAAAAAAAGTGTGAAATGTTAAATGTGAAATGTTAAATAGACATACTTACCACACTGACAATGTCTGTTGAAGATCTGCTTGCAATAGAGGAAGAAAAGTCCAATGAAGGCCAGGGCAAATACCACTAGTAGACTGCCCACCAGTGCAACAAGTGTGGCTTCCTTAGGCGGAACAGTGTGTGCATCTACCTTTACTAAGCTCAACTGGAAGGTACCTGTGGAATGACAGCAACAAAAGAATGGGTAAGGGCTGTCAAAGTGGACAGGTAACTGTCATTCTGACAAGGGCCCTAAAGATCTGTAGGCCATATCTTCTCCATTAGGCCATCTGCATCAGGTCTCTTATCTTCATATTTGAGAATAGGTAAAATTATAATAAAATGAAGGAGAGATCATGTGTTGCAGGCATGCTATAAATTAGCATCATTAACTGAAAGATGCCATATTGTGTTTCACTCATGCTTTCTTTAATAATTTAACTTAAAAACAAATATTACCAGATTAAAATGCTCATCAGTGAACATTGGATCAGTAAATCGTGATTTTTCTAAGACATCATAAAAGACCTTTCTTTGATTAATATAAATAACCCAGTGGAGAAAATCAAAGTGAAGAAAGAATAGCTTATGACCTTTATAGAAAATATTGCAAAACACAAAGTAATAGCAAATAGTATCTAAGAATATGAATATACGTGAAATAATACAAACATTTAAATAGCAGTGGAGAATAAGGCAGAGAAATATGCCAATGAATTCACCTTGCTTTGTATACACCCTTACAGTAAAGTCATCAACATACACAAAATACCAATGCACTTTGAGTAGAAACAATGTGTGTCATTTTCAGACTGAGTCAGTTAAGAGCTGATACATCTTAACCACTTCTTTCTGTGATAATGAACTGGATACTACCTGGCCTAGCAATCATAGGACCTTGATGGAGGAAGGCCTTTGCCTTATGAAAAGAAGCATGGGACTTATTTTCTTTGAAACCATAGGATAGCCTAGCAAAAGGCTTCTTAAAATTTAAGAAAAATGTTTATTTCTGTGGAGGAAAGGACAGAAGACTCAGAAAGGATCTAAAGGGAAGTTTATTATGCTTGTTGTCTTAAAAAGGAAATGCACCAAATTTTGGGATTAATTATCCAAGAATCTCAGATAATATAGTATTTTATCTTTTATACTTATATTGATTTTCAGTGTATGTTTCATATGTTATGATTTTAAGGAAAACACCAATAATTTAAAGAGTATGTGAGAAGATAGGCAACAATTTAGAGCATCTGACAAAATAAGTAAATGTCTACTGACACAAGCAGAAACTAGATTTTAGCTCTTTTTTCAGCTTCTAATCTATTCTAAGACCTAAAGATTTCCGTATGCTATGTCTACTGACTCTAACAACAATATTGACTCTGATAGCAATTAAGTGTAGAAATGATTTTTTTTTAAAAAAAAATATGTTGAATCATTCATTAATCCATCAAACCTAGCCAGATAGTTCACAGAGAATGAATACAAATATTTTCTCATTAGATACATTTTTTTTTAAGACAAGGTAAATGAGGTTCAGTGAATCTGAATGTTGAAAAGTTGGAATTTAATCATAGGCAACTGCCTCTGTTCAATATGCCAAAGGAACGAGTGCCAAAGAGTGTTTTCCTCTTACAAGGATAAAGAAGTTTATTGATTTTGTTGACTAACTTTGGAGAAGAAGGGAGAGGAAAAATAGATACACACACTGAACCTCAGAAGAAGGAGTCTGCTTTGTACATGGGATGCATTCTTGGTCCTGCAGGCCCCCAATGCGTGTCTTTCGGTAGAATCTGTGATCAGAGCAGAAAGGAATGGCAGAGTGGTGAACAACAAGCAATTGACTTGTAACAGCCCTTCCTGAGATAATAGGAAATGTCTATGAGTCTTTTCTTTATGGGAGTGCCTACCCTCGTGAGATCTCTGCCAAGTGTGATTCAGTCCATCTTTTTCCTCATTATCCATGTCCCAAAGGGGAGCTAAGGTCATGAGACAGGCGAGCAGTTATAGGCTGCCAACTTCTTCATTATTCCTGTGTAATCTAACTAACATGACATTTACTTTAAATTTTAGGCAGAATATCAGCATGATTAAAATGCTTCTAGGTGCTCATCTGGGCTTGAAAATTCCTGGATGCATTGTATAGATCGATCTAGTTAGAAAAATACAGATTCCACATTCATGGAGTTTAACTAGAGCATGAAACTGAACCTGAGAGTACTTACTTGGTTGAGCCTAAGAGGTAGCATGATAAAGGGCATCAAAGAATGGTAAAAATCCCCAGAAGGACTTATACAATTTAGTAGACTTACCTGGGTAGACAGTCTCCACAGATAGCATTAGAGGTATTTGTGCAGTTGGCCTTCTGGACCCGATTGATGACAGCACAAGTGATGCATGTCTGACATCTGTGATGTCCCCAAGTGCTTTTATACTTTCGGGGAGGGCAGGCTATGCAGTATGCATCTCCACCTTCTCCATAACCACAATCCTGAAATATAGAAGGTGTTCATAAGAGCTTATGAAGAGGATCTGTTATGTGTCAAGTGAATATATTGTAAGACCCTTTTTATCAAACTACAAGATTCACTAAACTTGTCATTACATAAATTTACCAGCTGTAACCAGTACTGAAAATTGAAATGTAACTAAATAGAATAGAAAGCTAAGTGCATTGATCAAAATAAACAAGATTACACTATGGATAAAAACCCATATTTTAGTTTATTTCTTACTCATACTCTGTCTATTAGAGACTTAATGAGGGTTGGGGCCTACATTAACCACAATGGGGCATCCCATACATGAAAGGTTTCATTTTGTGCTTGTATGATAGCAACACCAGGTAAAAGAGAACAATTTGTCCCCAAGAAATAATACACTTCACTTTCATCATATGGCATAGGCCATATATGACAATTGATCATTATTAAGTATAAAGCATACAAGAAAGCCCAATTTTGTAGTAGATCTAAGGGTGAATACTAGCAAATATCTGATATAAAAGAATAGTTACTACCTACGGTTTTACTTAAAACTTTCACAGGTAAAACACATTAGGTGCTAGGTATTGATGAAAAATTACTTCTTATATTAGGTCATTGTAAAAATGTTTAATATCCACTGGAAAATGGATCTGACTTTGCTTCAGGTCTGGCATCAATGTGATGATACTAGGGTTATTACCTCAAACCCATTCTTTCTGTGCATAAGAGAACTGAACACTTGAAGGGATTGGAATAAATTTTCTGCAAAGATAATTTTAGCTTTCTTACTATGGAAATCAGTGTGGTGGTTCTTTAGAAAGATAGGAATCAATCTATGTCAATATTTAGCTATATCTTGGTATATATCCAGGTATATCTTGGGGATATACCCAAAGGATGCTTTATCTTACCACAGAGCCACCTATTTAAAAATGTTCATTGTTCCTCTATTAATAATAGCCAGAGATTAGAAACAACTGAGATGAATGGATAAAGAAAATGTGGTACATTTTCACAATGGAGTATTACTCACCTATTAAAAATGTATGGGTAGGTAAACTGATGGAACCAGAAAAAAATCATCCTGAGTAAGTTAATCCAAACTCAGAAGGACCAATGGTATACATTTGCTAATATGTGGATATTGACTGCTAAGCCAATTATAATTGAGCTATAATCCAAAAAGGAGATGGCTAGAAAGGGGAAATAAAATACATAGTTATAGAGGGACTGGCTGGGGTACTGGAGAAGATCAAGCAGGGTGGGGGAGGGGGGAGAAAGATGAGTTGGAGAAGGTGGGGAGAAACAACTAAAATTAAGGGTCATTTCAGTGTAGTTTGGAAACTTGATACAGTAGACGTTTCTTAAAGTACATGGAAGCAATCTAAATGAATTAGCCAAATAATGGAGGAGACAGATTCCCCCAAATGGACATCTCTTGTCACCAAAATAAGCCTCCAGTTGCAGAACAGGGTTACATTTAATTGAATTAAAAGGGGTCTCATGGGAACCAAAAAAAAAAAAAAATCCAGGCTGTGGCCAAGACTATACCCTTGTTTTCTACAAACTGATGACAAGACCCAATTCCTGAAGACAACACTTACACAACTCACTAAACATGGAGAATTCTAGCAGGTGCCTATAGAAAGCCTTCACATTTAAGGACTAATGTATCAGAAGGTGCTCTATATTCTGCCAAAGGAGAAATATAAACATCAACCCAGGTATTAATTCTTTAATCTACAATGGTGTCCTACCTATGAGATATGCTAAGGTAATGGTGGCCCAAAGCTTGTGGGAATAACCAACAAATATCTGGTTTGATTTAAGATCCCTTCCAGAAGATGAAATACCCAATACTGCTTGGAGGACTAAGAGAGTAAGACTAGATATCCCAGAGATCTTGGGGAAAAACAAATGCTGATGCTATCATCATGCCTTGTGCATAGTAATTAGAACAAGTAACACTACATATTGTTAGGTATTCTGAAATAACAAGTAGACCACTGGTATCAGAACAACAGGACATGAGTGCCTATTAACTCACTCACTAGAGAGACAATGACAGAAGTTACTCACTGATAATCAAATAACAATTTTACTGATTGTTAAGAATTTTCCTTGATTTTACTGATTAATTTATATAATATTTATTGAGTAACTAATATATATTATGATTCTGAATGTGAGTATTATGACTAAATGATTAAAAGTATCAGAGTAAAATATCCCTGCTTTCAGGGACTTTTATAAATGTTTATTTACCATAAAAATTTCTAAAGATTGCATTATTATTCCTATCTTAAAGGTGAGAAATTTTTGTGTCAAAAGAGTTGGCTAGCTCATGAGACTTCAACATGCACAGAGATACTATGTTTTAGGAGACATGAGTAACAGAGGATATTGATACAAGTACCCAGTCCAATTAGCCTCTTAATCTTCTGGGAATGCATAAGTCTGTATAGTTGAATGTATACAGATAGGTAGTATCCTACAATGACTATAGTCATAGAAATTTTCTTAATCTCCAAAACTCAGAGACTTCTTTACTTCACATGAGATAAATAGAAAAATTTCTCAGGAAACAGATTTCCAAATATCAAATAGTTTAGCAGAGTAATGTAAGACCCGGCAGTACGAAAAAACAATATAGACTAAATAATGTACCAGGGATATAGAAAATTAGTCTTTCAAAGTGACATCCATAAAGAAGGCTAGAACCTGTATGTTAATACAACCTGCTAAATGGAAGGTTTTAATAGGACTCTGAGCCTCCTGAGAAAATTATCAGACACAATGAATCAGAACATCAGACACAATAAAACATCCATGATGACAAGAATCAAGAAAATCAGATTAGCTGGGCAGTGGTAGCGCACGCCTTTAATCCCAGCATTTGGGAGGCAGAGGCAGGCGGATTTCTGAGTTCAAGGCCAATGTGGTCTACAGAGTTAGTTCCAGGACAGGCAGGGTTACACAGAGAAACCCTGTCTCAACCCCCCACCCCCCAAAAAAATCAGATTAATAAAAAAAGACAATCAACAGATGCCACCAACTAGATGATCAATTATTGGAATTATTTAACAAGGATTTTACAGCACCCAAAAATGCATTGACAAACAATTATAAAATGTATTTAAATATGAGAGAAAATTAAAATACCACAGAACATGAATGGAATTTTTTGGGTAAATTTGGTTTTTAAGATATTATATCTATAGCATTATTTGGCCTGGAACTCATCATGTAAACCCAATCTGGCTTCAAGCTTGAAATCATTTTGCTTCTGCCTTCAGAATGCTGGCATTAGAGCTGAAAGTAACCATATTCAACTCAAAGAAACTGTTTTTAAGAGCCAAATAGAAGTTATAAAAATAACTAAATAAATGAACAAAATTCACTGGTTGTGCTGATTACTAGAAAATTACAACAATCACTGAACCTGAAGATAAAACAATAGAATGAATACAGTTCAAATAGCAGGACAATTAAACTAAAATAGACAAAAACATGAAAATGACTGGAGAATTTTGGGGCTAATATAACAGATCAAGAAATAAACCTACCAAAATCACATAAAATCAAAACAGATAAAATATCTGTCAAGAAATAGTCAAAGAAGCAAAGACTAAAATTTTCATTGATTCAGAAAAAAAAATTACCAAATATGATGATCAATTAACAACATAAAATAAGTTAAAACAAATACACACATGTGTAGAAAGAATCTCTTGGGTACTGTACAGATGCAGGAGCTATCAATAAAATGATGATTTGTTTATAAGCTTAGGTAGGAAATAGAAGGTAGTACATCCGGTAGAGTGATTGAATTCTGGGATAGAGAAAAAGAGGAGAATGCACCCTGGGATATGAAAGAGGAGACTCGTGGAACTGGGATAGAGGTAACCAGCCATGTGGAAGAAATTTGATTTGAAAAACTGAGACATTAACTCATGAGCTAGTTCGGACAACATGCAGAGCTATATGGTCTAAGTATTTGTAAATATGTTTGAGTCTGAGAGTTGTTATTTTTGAGAACAGGGACATGGGTTGAAAAACACCCCACTACACACATGTATTTATATACCCCACACATGTATATTTCATGAAATTCCCGACACACACACACATGCACATATATGTATGTATGTATGTACAATGAAACTGGAGATTATGTATATGTTTATGTGTATATAATGAAACTTCTTGGCAAAGGTCAGTTTTGAAAATATTCAGGAAAGTATGACATTAACTCTAAAACAACGATAGTGACTTTTTGTCTGAAACTTTGAAAGTTTTTTAAGCATATTTTTAAAATATTGAGAGTACATAACTGTCAAGTGCAAATTCTAATAGTCTGTGAAGCTTCAACTTAAGAAAGAAGGGAAAACAAAGATATTCTTCAGGCAAGAGAAAACTCCCATAGTTTATAGTGTGCCCGGTAGACACACTATAAACTAGTAGCTACTAGAAATTTTCAACCAGAAAGAAATGATCAAAAGTGGTAGCTTGTAAAGCTACAGGAAAGATAAAAAATATTGGAATCATAAAAACACATTTATAAAAACTGTGCTTTTATTCCCACTTCTTTTCAATACTATAAGCACCAGTCAGGCAACTTAAGGCTTAAAAAGGAAATTAAAGAGATACTAATTGGGAACAATAAATTGTTCTAAATATTCTACAGACAACTTGTAAAAACCAGTAAAAATGAGATTCACTACTACTACCACCAACCAAAAAACATATAAAGAGATCATGGACAGCCTCTCATTCACAGTAGTGTCAAAGAAAGTTAAATGCCCAGGAATAAACCAAACCAAAGAGATTAAGGACCTTTAAACCTCTAAAGGGATAAAGACACTAGAAAGTAGAAACATAAATCATGCTCATTTATTGGTAGAATTAATATTGTGAAAATGAGTATTCTATCAAATGCCATTTAGAGTTTTAATGCAACCACAATCAAAATCTCCATCTTATTCTTTACAGAAATAGAAAAGAAATGAACTTTCCTAAAATTCACATGGAACCACAAGACTCCAGGGGGCAATTCCCATTCCAGTTTCAAAATATATGACTGGGTCAAGTAATGAGTACAATATGATAATGACATAAAATAAACTTATTGACCAATGACGCAAAACTGATGATTGAAACAAAAGAATGTATAACCATATCCATCTAATATTTTATGAAGATGCCAAAAACACACACTTGTGAAAATACAACATATTCAACAAATGATTCCAAGAAAACAGAATGTCTACATGTAAGAGAAAGATATCAGAACTGTGTATATTACCTTTGACAAAATCTAAATCCAAATGGAGCAAAGACCTAAATATGAAACATCAATGGTTAGAGGAAAATATACAAAGTAATTTACATAAAATGAATGTAGGAATGGACTTTCTAAATAAAGTCCCAGTTGCTCAGGTATTGAGGGTAATAACTGATCTCATAGAATTAATAAGTGGAACTCATAAAACTAAAAGGCTTCTTCACAGCTAAAGAAACAATCCCATAAAGAGTATTCCCAAAGAGTAAGAATTTTTGCCAGCTATACATCTAAAAAGATTAATATCCAAAATATGTAAATAGTTCAAAAAATAAAGAGGAAAAACAATGCACAAATAATATTAAGAAAATAGGCTTAAGATGAGAACAGAGGGAAACAGCAGGGTCCAAACAATGTGATCAGGGAAATGGGAAAGAGAGGCTCACATTATGGAAGGGAAAGGGAGAGAAAATAGAATGGGGAGGATAAAATAAGAGTAATCATGTCTGAAAAGGTCACAAGGAAGCATACTCTCAACGATTCACTTTAAAACCTATTATACATAAATTCATGTATAAATATTCATGTGTATTTCAAATAAAATTTTATCTGGATTGACAATGCTTCCTCTAGGAGCCAATGACAATCAAACACAAAGAGCAGGCATGAGGAACCCTCTTTTTTGATTTTTTGCTCAGGGTTGTCCAAGAGACTTCCAAAACAGCCTATTTCTATCAACAGCGATTGCCCTCAAAAGTAGAAGGTAAGTCTCTGTTTTTATACACACTATGCACTTCAAGGATAGGGTTCAGAGGACCTGGTGCTAGAACTCACTTGATTACCTCCTCCATTAGAACTAGTTTTCACAATACTAGAAGAGTCCATGGGGCAATACAAGCTTCCAAAGGAAGGACGGAACTAACACAGTTCTACCCAGCTATAATGTCTATGAACCACAACAATGAACACCATGGCACAATAAGCCTAATAGATACAGCAGTGACACACACTTGGTGGTAATCAACAGCTTTCTAATTTTGCTTAAGACCTGCTCAACAAGAGGGAAATCATGCCAGGTATAGGAAACCTTTTCAGCTACCTAGTACCAGTGCAGTCACAGAACTTGGATCTAATTACCTACAACTACCACTTTACTAAACCACCAATATCTCTAAATACATTCTATATAATGACTTTTTACCCACAGTATAGTAATAGTGTTGTCATTACCCCTTATCTAAGAAAATTATCTTTCCAACAAGAGAGACCATTACAGAAAACCACAATTAATCAAAATGCACTGTTGTGATGCCCAGCCCCAGTGGATACATCTACAAAACCATTCCTGTACCTAAAACTCAGTGAATATTGTGAAGAGTATTAGAGCCTGAGAATGAGCAAGCTTGCTATGAGATTGAGTATCCTAGTAATGTCAGAAATACACCCATAATCTTACCAACATGAGTGCCTAAACACGAGATGAACATGAACAAGAATATGGCCATGTTAAAGTTAATGGGGAAACCCAGGAGACCTTAACCATATACAAAGAGCTTTGGTCAACTGAAAAAATGCTCAGAGTGGGAGAAATAGTCTTGTCTAGAGAAGGACACACAAATACCAAGGAGGAATACATGGGAATGATTGTAGAGAGGAAAAGGAAGGAAGAAAAATCATGTAATCATATTTTAATTTTGAAAACTAAAAAACATCTTTTAAATAATAAACTTTCTTTTCACAAATTTTATATATTCTATGTGGTGATTATAACATAATATCATATCTGATATCTATGCTGATTATATGCATACATTGGGTATAATGGCACAAATAAAAATGGCCACCATACACTCATATATTTCAATGTTTAATCCTCAGGGAGTGGCACTATTTGAAAAGGAATAGGAAGTGTTGCCTTGTTGGAGTAGGTATGGTTTTTTTTGGAGGAAGTTGTGTCACTGAGGGAGTGGACATTGAGGTTTCAAAAGCCCAAGCCAGTCCCAGCTTCACTCTCTCTTCCTAGTGCCTATATATCTGGATATAGAACTTTCAAGGAACTTCTCTAGTACCATGCCATCTTCCCACTATGTTAATAATAGACCAAATCTCTGAAACTGTAAGAAAGCCCCAATTTAAAAAAAAATGTAATATTTTATTTATTTATTTATTTATTCATACTTTGTTTGCATTTCAAATGTTTCCCCCTTTCCAGATTTCTCCTTTGGAACCTCCCCATTCCTTCCCCCACCCCCTGCCTCTATGAGGGTATTCCCCCACCCACCCATCCATCCACTCTAGTCCTCCCTCCTTGGCATTCTACTATACTGGGGGATCTAACACCCTCAGGCCCAAGGGCTTCTCCTCTCTCTGATGGCTAACAAGACCCTCCTCTGTTGCATATATGGCCAGCACCATGGGTCCCTCCATGTGTATTCTTTGGTTGGTGATTCAGTCTCCGGGAGTATCAAGGGGTCAGGCCAGTTGCCACTGTTGCTCCTTGCCTGGGGCTGCAAACTCCCTCAGCTCCTTCAGTCCCTTCTCCAAGTCCTCCATCTGGGTCTTCACACTCAGCCCTACAGTTGCTGTGATGTGACTCTTGGGTATACCGAACTTTTGGGCTAATAACCATTTATCAGTGAGAACATACCATGTTCATTCTTTTGTGACTGCGTTACCTCGCTCAAATAGGGCAAAAAGGCAACCTACAGATTGGGAAAAGATCTTTACCAATCCTATGTCCGATAGAGGGCTAATATCCAATGTATCCAAAGAACTCAAGAAGCTAGACTCCAGAGATCCAAATAACCCTATCAAAAAATGGGGAACAGAGCTAAACAGAGAATTCTCAACTGAGGAAACTCGAATGACCGAGAAGCACCTAAAGAAATGTTCAACATCCTTAGTCATCAGGGAAATGCAAATCAAAACAACCCTGAGATTCCACCTCACACCAGTCAGAATGGCTAAGATCAAAAACTCAAGTGACAGCAGATGTTGGCGAGGATGTGGAGAAAGAGGAACCCTCCTCCATTGCTGGTGGGAATGCAAGTTGATACAACCTCTCTGGAAATCAGTTTGGCAGACCCTCAGAAAAATGAACATAATATTACCTGAGGACCCAGCTATTCCACTCCTGGGCATATACCCAGAAGATGCTCCAACATGTAATAAAGACACATGTTCCACTATGTTCATATCAGCCATATTTACAATTAAAATTTTTTACAAGAGTTTCTTGTGTCATGGTGTCTCTTCATAGCAATAGAACACTGACTAAGATATTGGGAAAGTAAAGGCACTTAAGTGGATGTTTCTATACTCATAATGGGAAAAAGTTGAAACCAGCAGACCCTGAAAAGTCACACATATGAATTTTAGTATTTCGAACAGCTAAGTAAATAATACAAAGAAATACAATAAAATTGGCACAAATACATCAAGATGAAGTTCTAAAATATAACTGTATAATCAACAGGAAGGCAAGAAAAGACAAAAAAAGGAATAGGAATGGAGAGCCCAACAATAAAATAGCAGCCTTCAGCCTTAAAGTGTCAATCAATAGCAATCTTAAATTTAAATCATCTAAGCAAAACAATTAAAAGGCAGAAATGAGCATTGTAGATAAAATAAGATACTATCAAATTGCCCCCAGTAGCCATTTCTTTCACTGATGAATGAATCATTTCCTAAGAACTAAAAACATGCAAATTATCATTAAAAACTGTTGTTGAGAATCATCTTTCACAGTTAGGAGGCAAAAAGAGTTTTGTTTTTTAAATGATTCAGGTTTCCAAATGCTTTTGCTGCTAATCGGTTTTATAACCAGGAAACATTTATCTTAATTTTATCATGCTTTCATGATGCTGACACAAAATTTTGATGCTGACCATCGAGTAAGTATAGTTATTTCTTTTTAAAAGTTGTTTGTATAACATGCAAGAACAATTAACTGAAAATCATAATCAAGAATAGTTTATGCTAAAAATATACAATATTATAACTTTAAGAATTTATTACTATACTATCAAATAAACATAGAAAATATATTAAAAAGTACTTACAAAGTAATGAAATAAAATAACATTTAAAAACATTTCTATTTTAAGGTATTTATTTATTGTATTAAGTATTAAAAATACTTTATTTTATAACATTTGTTTACTCAAGTAAAGTACTTGAGTAGAAGTTGAACAATAAACATTGCACTAAGAAAGAGTTCACAGGTTAGTATATTTCCCTGTCAAATATTTGAAAAATAAAAAAAATTCTCAAAGTTTCATAAATTAACAATTAATATTGTAGAATAAAGCAAAAAGGTAACAGATGATAGAAATATGCATTATTCATTTTTGGGTTTAACTTTTTGGACATGGGAATTTTATGCATTATTGAAAATACATGCAATTGTTATGGAAATTAGTAAAAAAAGTTCAGATGTAGAATCTTTTTACATATTTCAAGAATATTAAAATTGTATTTAGCTTGCAAATTATACTTCTCAAAAAATATCCTGAGGAAGTACTGTTAATTTTCTGCAATAATTTGTTTACAGTGATATTTATAATTCATGAGTGAAATATAAAAGTGAATAAAGGTAACTGAATAGAAATGTTATCTTGGATATTGTTAGCTACTTATCCAAACATCACTGGCCTCCCTTAATAATCAATTGCTCATTTCATTCTAGGTAGTATGAAAACCAGGCTCAAAACTGGTTTCTTAATTTGTTTAGCAAACCATGATGCAATCATTCTTGTGTGCCAAACATACACTTCATAGTCACCCTTCTAGGTATACAGAAATGCATTACCCAGTTTTGCATCATAAGATGCAAAGAAAAGTCTTGCTAGAAACTTCAGGAAAATGGTTTTTTCCTAATACAAAGCTAGCTTTTTTGCCTTGTCTCTGCTTCATGACTTTTGTGGTACATAGGTGTGATGCTTTGATTTTATGTAGACATAGATCTGGTTTAATTATTCTATACGTGGATATCTAGCTTGGCCAGAAGCAGTATTATGAAAAAATCATATTTGGTTGTAGCTGTGTGGGCTTATATCTGCATCCTATATTCTGATGCACAGATCCATCCATGTGTCCTTTTTGCCAGTCCAGTGCTATTTTTATTACTATGGTTCGGGAGTACAACTTAAAATGATATGTGGGTATATATTTCATTGTTCTTTTTCCCAGAATTGATGTCACTGTCCAAGGTCTTTTGTGTTACCACATGAATTTATTTATTTTTTCTACTTTTGGGAAGAGTGGCATTGATATTTTGAAAGGAATTATATTGACCATGTAGGCTTTTTTTGGTACTCTAGCCATTTTCAGAATATTTTCTCATTTGTGAGTATCAGCAGTCTTTCCATCTGTCTTTAAAAGGTTTCTATTACTATGGTAAAATATTATAACCAAAAGCAACTTAGGAAAGAAAGGGTTTATTTCAAGCTTACAATGTTCACATCACAGTCCTTCATCCAAGGAAGTTGTGGCAGGAATCTGGAGACAGAAACTAAAGCAGAAGTCATGTAGGAGTACTGCACACTGGTTTTCTTATTGGGGCCTTTTCACCCCCCCCTTTTTTATAGCACCTGAGACCATTAACCCAGGGGTAGCACCACTCAAGTGATCTGAGGTTTCTTTTATCAATGATTTGTCAAGAAAATGCATCACTGCCTTGCCCAAAGGTTAGTATTTTGTGGCATTTTCTCATTTCTGAAATGACTCTAACTCACATCAAGTTATCATAAAACTGACCAGCATACTGTCTTCCAGAGTCTTCCTGTTTCTATATTGAGTATGAGTCGAGAGAGGGTATATTCTCATCTTGTTCCTAATCTTAGTGGAAATGCCTGGGATTTTTTTCCATTTAGGATGATGTTGGTTTTAGGTTTGTTGTATGTAGCTTTTAATACAGTGAGGCATTTTCTTTTGATCCTTAGCCTTTTATTATGACTTTTATTAGGAAAGGATGTCAGAGTTGTCAAAAGCATTTGCAACTCAATTGAAATAATTATATAATTTACATCTTTAAGTCTATATATAACATAAATTATGTTGGTTAATTTAAATATGGTGGGCCATTTCTACGTCTCTAGATTAAAAAACAATTTGTCCATGAATATAATTTTTGGTTTGAATTGAATTAAGTTTGTAAGTTCTGTTTGCATGTTATGGCAAATTAAATAAGAATGGCCCCCATTGGCTAATATATTTGAATACTTCATCCCTCCATTGGTGGAACTGTTTGGGAAGAATTAAAAGGTGTGCCTTTGTTATAGAAGATATATCACTGGGATGAACTTGGGGTCTCCAACCCCCTTTTTCTCAGTATCCCCAGAACTCTCTTGCTCTCTATTTGGATTTTAAGATGTGAGCTCTCAGGTGCTCTGGCCACCATGCCTTTGTCCCATCAACATGGACCCTAAGCCTCTGAAATAGTAAGTCCAATTAAATGCTTTCATCTATAAGTTGCCTTGGTTATGGCGTTTCATCATAGCAATAGAAAAGTAACTAAGACATGGGTGTTACTGAAAATTTGTATTATCTATGTTCATCAGGGAAACTAACCTATAATTATGTTAGCATTTTTTCTTTTGTTTGCCTAGTTTAAATATTGGGGTAATACTGGATTCACAGGAAGAACTTGGTAGGCTCTTTATCTTTCCGCTTTACAAAATAATTTGAGAAATACTGATGTTGTTTCTACCTTGAAGGGTTGTTAGAATTGAATAATGAATACTTCTCATCCTAGAACATTTTAGTTGTGAGGTTATTATTATTATTGTTATTATTATTTATTAAACCTCCAACCACATCACACGGTTTAGGACTGTTTAAGTTGTTTAATACAGCTTGGTTTAATTTTGGTATTAGTGATTCTTCATTTCTTTTAGTTGTCTTGGTGGATGTTTTGAAAGCTTTTTCTGTAAAATAGGTCTTTTCATTTGTAATTTTGATAATTTGGGTTTTCTCTCTGTTTCTCTTGAATAGTTTTGTAAAAGGACTTTCGATTTCATCTATTTAAAAACCCAACTTGTTGTTTCATTAATTACTTGCTTTGTTTTATTGTTATCATTCTTTCCATTTTCTTATTTCTTCCTTGAAAAAAGATTAATTTTTTCTATCTAGTGATTTGGGGTTTGCTCTTTTCTTGCTCGTTCAAAAGCTTAAGGTGTATTAGTAAGTTATTTATTTGTAATCTTGGATTGTGTGTGCGCACATACATGTATGAAGAAACACATGCAAATCATGCACCATTCACAATAGTTTCTTCAACTAATTTTTGAGGCAAAAATTCTCACTGGATCTGGAGCTCAAAAATTCAACCAGACAAGCTGGCAACTAAACCACAATGGGTCTTTCAGCTGTATCTCCTCAGTATAAGACTGCAGGTGCATGCTGCCAAATGTGGATATTGCTTTTTTTTTTTTTCATGTGCTAGGGGTTTAAATTTTGCTTCTTATGCATGTGAAGCAAATAGTTTATCAGCAGAGCCATGTCCTCAATATAATTATAGTTGTTAGGTAAAAAATTTGGTGGTTATACAAAATCCAGTACTCTGTGGGAACTTAGGAAGGTGGTTCTCCTCTACCAAGGTAAGTGTTCCCTGATCACTGTCAGAATGGACAAAAGGCTATCTGTGGTGCCTAGTAACATGCTAAATAGCATGAGGGCCTAGAGGCTCCCTCACTATCACAAGTACCTGTTACATTTCAGAGTCCATACTGGCATCCTAGCTCTACACATCCTGCTCTTTACCCTAAGCTTCTTCAGCTCATGGGCATCCCTCCTTCCTGCTTCTCATTTGTCCTCACAATCCTAATCTGTCTCTGTCTGTCTGTTCCCTCTCCCTCCCTCCCTCTCTCTTCCTCCCCCCCTTCTCTGCTCTTTCCTTTTGTCTTGGTCTCCTTTACACACTCTCTTTGTCTTCCTCTCTTGCTTCCCCAGCTTCTTCTTTCATCACCAAGTTCAGACTGCTGGCTATGTTTAGTCCACTACTTTTTTCCCCTGCGTTGAACAGTTCCAGATACCTCAAGCTGTACTCTCCCTCATCCACAATAAAACCTTGCATTTAACCATACTTTGTAAAGGTCATTTCATCAGTTTATACAATAGTAACTCAATTCCCAATTATTGTCTTTCAGCTCTTGAAATACATCATTTCATGCTCTCCAGACTTTTAAGGTATCTCTTCAAAAATCTGTTAGAATTCTGATAGATTTGCCCTTAATAAAATTTGGTGTTTTTTTTTTTTTTTCTTCCTTCAGTGCTATCTATCTATCTATCTATCTATCTATCCTGTTTGGTACTTAGGAAAGATCTATATTCACATCTTTCCCATTTTGACTGACAAGCCTCCTGTGCCTGGATACCTATCCTGTTAGTCTAGATTTTGAAAGTTTTTTAAATAAAGACAGCTTAATGAGTCCATTTAATATTGTTTTTATGTTGATCACTTGGTATTGGATAACCAGTTAAGGGGCACATTCTTCAGTAAGTTGAATTCTCTTTCTCTCAGCTGTCCTAAGTTGCTTGTAGTCCCTAGTCTTGGGGTGAGACCCTATGAGATTTCTCCTTCCTGTCTTCATGTGTTATTTATATTCCCGTTATTCAAGTTTTGTCTAGGCAGCCATATCACTGAGGTGTTGTGGCTGTAGCTTCACTGTCATTTCTAAAAGTTGCAATCTCACAGCAGATTTCCTGGTCCTCTGGCACTTAGAAATTGTCTGTTATTTCCACCAACTATAGTGTTCCGAGTTTAGCTACAGGAGTTGTGCTGTGAGACAAAATCAGACTTTGCATGGTGTCCCAAAGAACTCTATGTTTTAGTTACATTTTCTCATTATTTTATCCTTGTTGATGTCTTTAGTGTTTCTCTTCATCTGTCTCTAGAATTCTTTGTTCCACATGATTCATTGTATTATTTAGGCTTTCAATTGAGTTTATTTTGAGTGCTGACTTTTATATAACTAAAATTTTCCATTCTATTTTTTCCATACTTCTGTTTCTTCATTGAATTCCAGTTTTTATATGCTAGATTAACTTTCTTATTACATTCAACTGTTTATTTTTACTCTTCTTGAGTTCTTTCAGAAATTTATTTCTCTCCTCTTTTATTAAACAACTATAGTTTTCTGAGATTTTATCTAATTCAT
This sequence comes from Rhynchomys soricoides, assembly GCA_019843965.1. Taxonomy (NCBI): domain Eukaryota; kingdom Metazoa; phylum Chordata; class Mammalia; order Rodentia; family Muridae; genus Rhynchomys; species Rhynchomys soricoides. Next base: position 3,637,161 of record JADRCH010007604.1, on the reverse strand, counting down.
TCTCACTGTGGACCAGTACTATATTTGCCATAGGGAGAACATCATTCTTCCTTGATTTGTTATCTTTCTTGTTCTATTCTGTTGAGATTTTTGCATCTGGGTTATTTTATTAGTTGTGTTTATTAAATATTTTCTTGTAGTCAAAATATTTTCAGCATTCAGAAAATTCAGATAGAATTTATATGTACAGTTTAGAATTTATACCCCTAGTCATGTACTAACAGCCCCTGGTACAACCAAATATTTGAGCATCAGCTGTAGAATCAAACACAATTACTGGATAGAACGATTATGAAAATGTCCTTCTAGCCATGGTCTAACCATGGTCTCTTTTACTCTAATAACTATTGGAAGATTAATATACAAGAATAATATGATATATAATGCAGCATTACAAAGATTACAAGTAGAAAGAATGTGATAAGCATAGGATTTAATTGATAAGCATAGGATCAATTGGAAGAACATTGAGATGAGGAGTATATTGGGAGGAAAGAGTTGTGATACTGTTAGTATCTAATAGTTTAACCATTTTTGAAGTTTTGAAGGGTTAGAGTTAATAAGAGAAAGAAGAAGGCAGGAAAGACCAAATTGAAAAGGAAGTGGAAGCTAGAAAGTACATGGGTTGTATGTCGGAAAAATACTACAGAATATACAATCGTGTAATGGGTTAAAAAGCCTGCAAAACAATCGTGCAAACTAAGCAAGGTATGACCTAAAGCAAGACACTTTCAGAGTATTTATTCAAGTATTAAGATTTAAAAATGAAAACATAAAAGTTATCAAAAACATTGACAGTAGCAAAAGAGACAAATTGTAATAAAAGCACTTTGGATTTTAGAAAAATCCTATCAGTCAATATTCCTTTCATCTTGGAATGGGTTTTGAATTCTTTCTTTTCCCTTCAAAAGTTTCCTCTGGCAAATTGCACTAATGGGGGAGAGGCAATTTGTTTCTTATCCCAGTAGAAAGCTGTAAAGCCTGATGTGGGGTATGTATTGTCCCATAGAGATTAGATAATAACACTTCGGATTGAGTATTTGGCACAGCTGCAGTGGGATGAGCAGTGTAGTTCTCAGTTCCCTTCTTGATACTCTGTGTGGTTTGGCATCACTGTGCTGTGGGTTCCCATTGAGTATAGCTACAAACTTGGGATAAAGAGGGTGTCAATTGCACTATTGTATTTCAGCCCCTGGACCCACCCAGGTTTTGTGGCAAGTCTCCTCAGGCTGTGCCACCATGCTGGTGTATGGGGAAGGAAAAGGAGGTGTAGGCTTTGTCCAGCAAGTTCCACTTAACCTCAACCAGAACCCTGCTGAGAGAACTAAGCTTTAGTTCCAAGGTTTCATCTCCAATTGCTATCCAGTTCTTGGTTATGAGCTAACTGTTACTGCAGTGCCGCTGAGTGTGTATGCTGTAAAGTGCCTCCCCGTGGTTTCCAATTACCTCACCAGAGCCAATTTGTGCAGCTAGGCACCAGTTCACAGCCACTCTTGTCTGCTTCCCCACAGAGATATCACTTGTCTTAATAAGTCCATTTACAGCTACTGTCTCTTGCAAGAATAGAGATTATCCTGTACTATCCTGTTTTCTTTCTCTGAGTTGCATCATAAGATCTCTAATCTGCCAGCTTCCCTGAAAATGCCTATTCTTAATTTCTTGAGGAACTTCTATGCAATTTTACAACACGGCTTCATTCTTAACCATAGTGTAGAAGAGTTCTTTTTTCCTACATCCTTTCCATCATTTTTAATCAAATTAAGTATACTTTGCTTTGCTTAACAGATTGCTTTAACACAATAAGTTTAGAGCTCTGTATTGAAATATGAGGTGCCCTAATATTTCATTTAAACTCTTCCCTGCCTCTGACTCTGCTTGCCTCACTTCTTGCGAACAATGACTATTATTGCATACTATTTGCATCTCATTATATCTGCTGAACTGAATTAGTCATAGCTGTGATTGACTATATTACTAATATTGGCTTTTCTCAGATATTTTTCTCTTTAAACGTTCTTTATTTCTTTCACAACACACACACACACACACACACACACACACACACACACACTTCCAGGTTCCTGAGATTTTTTAAAAAAAGGAAGTACTGATCAAAAGGTTTTACCTTAGAGAGCTCCTGTCCAGGGCCACATTGTTGGCAGGTGACACAGCGCCCCCATTGGTCCTGGTACTCATTTTCTTGACAATCCATGATGGAAAAAAAACTGTGGGTACAAAAATAATTACTACTGATTTTAAAAAAGATTTAAAAGTAGTGGTTTCCCTGACACATGGCTTCTGTATCTTGTTTACTGTGTTTTCTAGTGAAAATGGTCAAGGAAGCCAACCTAAAGCAGCTAAAACTTTTAGAGTATTGACAATATGCCTAGAACTTTTCTAAATGCTTTCTATGTGGCAATGCATTCAGTTCTCCAAAAAGGTGTCACAAATTATTAATTTCATTTTACAGGTAAGGGAACTAAGGCAAAGGGACAAACTAGTTTTCAGTTTGTGATTATATCAGGAGCTTTACTCGCAAAAGTTAATAAATAAATTAGATAAACCATTGGCTTCCTTCTACTGGCTACAATCAAATATGTGAAAAGCTCTTGAAAACCACCTTTACACTTATTTTGTCAATATTTTCAATAGCTTTCTGACTTAGAAAATATGGAAAATATAATCCTTATTTGTGAATGAAAAATTTGAAACATGATTTTTCTTTGCCAAAGTATCTGCTTACTTTGACTGGGTCATTCCATTTCAACTTACAGTCTTGCATGGATTACTAATGGCTTCAGTTACTTAAACTGAGGATAATTTACACTGTGATCCTCACTTACACCAGATAGCTTGAGAGGACTGAATGTGTTATGCTTCTTCAAGTCATCATGAAGACTTTGAAAAACTGTACAAAATAAAAAGATAGGTATGAAGATAGGTAGTCTTAAATAAACACAACTTTTGTAACAGTGGCTCAAGGAATATATTCATGGTACCTGTCTCTCTAAAATAAAACTCTGGTGGGACATTTTTGTCATTCCTAATCTTATACAAGGCTGTATTTTAGGTGGGTTCTTGATGTACTGAAAAACCCTTAATGTATATCTCTAAATATAAGATAGCATGATGTGACCCCAATCATCTCCTCCAAGGTCACCAATAGAAATCAGGTAAGATGTCCTGGCTTCCATTTTTGCTGAGGTATAACTTTTCTCATAACTTTTTCTCATGTCTTCACTCAATAGAAGGTGGTCTATGAGGTCCACTTTTTGAACAAAATGGACACACTTTCTCCTCTGTTGTCAAATTGTTACCCTCAGAAGACAAGCTTCCCTTCTTTGTTCTCTATCCTTGTCATTGAGGATAAAAAACATTAGTAGTCTCATAACCTTCACTGATAAGGGAATTCAGTATTATGGTATCAAATCCAGCAAAGATTATCCAATGAAAAAAAATTCCTGTATAGTTTTCTTTTCTGGAAAACAGAAAAACATTGATAGGGTCCACAAAGCAGATCTCCTTTAGAAATAAACTCTTAACATAAGCACCTGGAATTTTGTAGAAGCTGCTGTCCATGAAGCATACGTGAGACCTTATTTTCTGTATGGTTTCTAAACTCCAACTCACCCAATAGGCATTAAATTGCATGAAACTTAATCTCTCTCTTTAACATTGGTTTGAAACTGTTTTCTAGGTAGGTTTTCTGCCAAATACACATACCAGGATATAGTAAATAACACAGAGTTTCTTTGTCCCTCCTTTTTATCAAAATGGTTATCTAAAACATAAATTAAATTGACTTTCAATTAGAGTTTAAGAAACTGCTTTTATTAAAGAAAAAAAGAAAACATGTGTACTCTGGACTGTTTTGAAGAATCCTTGGTATATAGATAAAACTGCCTAATAAACAATAAATGTCACCACTCATGGATAATATAGGCCTTATACCCTGTGAATAGCAGTGTCCTACAGCAGATGTTAATTTATGGTAAAAGAAAGAATAATTAAGTGTTAAGAATACATGTCTATCACCGACTTCGTCTTTCTACAAAGTGTTACAGAAGATGTACTTTTGGAAATGTCAGCAATTCACAATCAAACATATGAATTTTATAGTGAAGAACAGTAATGCCCTATACCAAGCTAATATAGAAATGGTAATCAACAGTGATTGCTATTTGTTAGTTAGTTTGTGAGCATGCTCACTTTCCTTGCCTATGTATATGTCTAGCTAGGAAACTTAGATCGTTTCCAATAGTGCCTTTCTAGACAATGCTTTATAACCCCATGTCAATGATACTTGAGTCTGAATCACAACTCTGCCATTTACAGCTTTTAGAATTGTTTTCTCGTTCACTGCATCCTTTGCTTCACTCATAAATTTAGTATTTTAACAATAGGTACTTTCTACAGTAATTGACAAAGAGATAGATATAACAGTATAATGTTAAAGTATCTAATACAAGAGCTTTCTGCAAGTGTTACTACATGGTAATTAGTAGATTTGTCCCTAATTTACAAGAGACTTTTCAGAAGGGTGAACAATTCAACAGAATTCACATCTGTCATTCCCAAGATTTGCAGAAAACAAAAGGGGAAAACACATAAAATACTTCAGTGGCCCACTGCATCAGGAGTGTGGACATCATGGCAAGAAAAAGGTGTCTCCAGAGCTCACACCTCCTCAGCAACTGCTCCTTCCAATAACCTGAGGCCAAGAAACAGGCTTCCTTCAATGTGTGTAGTATCTAAATCACTTTGGCTCAACTGACCATTGGTTTGGTGTCTGGTGAATATGTCTACTAGGGGTATTTCTACATAGGAAGAATTAAGTAGACAAGACTTAGAAACTTTGCAGGAAAAATTATTTCTAAAATGGAAGTAGAAAGAAAAATATATACAAATTAATTGGGGATGAGATTAGGGACATTACTGAGCATCAGATCATTTCCTACAGAATAATCACTCCCATTGTCACAACCTAAGGTTGTGATGATTCCTGACATGGGACTGTGTTCTTTTGATATCATTACATTAGTGAAAAGTGGGAAGATGAAAGAACTTGTCAAGTATCTCCGGTCTCCTCTCCTGGAGCATGATAGAGGCTGGGTGGGGTTCTTTCTGCTTCTGTCAAAGTTCACAGTCCTTTCAACTGTACTGTACAGGCCACACTCAAAACTTCCACCTATGCCTTGAGCAACAACAAAGGAAGAAAAGTATAGACAAAGAAAACAGATCCACTGGACAAAATCTATGGTTTGTGACAGGAAACACTCTCCAGGTAAAGATGTAGAGCCTTTGCATTGCCTACTCATGTTCCCCTGAATCCCTTTCCCAGCAGATATGACACTTTCCCATAGGTAATTCACATTCTAGTTTCTGTCATCATATGTTTTCACTGTCATTTAATGTCACATAACTCCAAATATAAGACATCAAATTTTTGTTTCTAGTTTATACGAGCTTTCTCATAAGAGATGTTAAAATGTGTAATGTAAAATTGCTTTGATCAAACACTGTAGATGTAAGTTTTTGTGATCTTAGATTATGGTGGGAAGACAAGTTATCCTGAAATTTATTACTTAAAAATTCAAAACTTTTTTTGTCTCAAAGTGTGATTATGAGACTAAGAAAGAGCCTCATTTCAGATCTGGAGTGATCCAGAACCTATGGAGTTCCAAAGTGCAATTGGACTTTGGCCAACATGGAACAGGAAGCTGAGGAACTAACTGAGACCCTGGTAGTATGCTGACTATGAGAATATGAGAAGTTGTTGTCAGTTTTGGATATGCTTGTTTTCTGGAAAAAGAGTGCACACTTCTTACAATCATAGAGCAATAAGCATTCGTCACTGGTTTCAGAGTCCAAAAATCTCAAAGGCCTATCATCATCATCATCATCATCATCATCATCATCATCATTATTATCATTATTATTTTGGTCTGCTGAGTCATGTGTGTAAAATGTGAGTAAAGGGGAATCATAGTGTATTATGTCACTGCCTGAGTATAGTGTGGGCTACTGCTCCCAATAGACTCCTACCCCTTCAGGGAACATCTTTCTTCTAGCCAGAGAACATGATTTGCAAGGGGGTCCCACACAATGCCATTAGAACAACCTGGTGTTCCAGGAATGGTCATGACTTTTAGTGAAAGTATGATGTTCTACAGTGAGTAGCCTTCTAGTCTCAGCTTCCAGTGGCATCTCAATCATGTCCACCACCAGTGTCCCCAACAGTACCTTCCACCACACCCTCTTTAACACATGAAATGGTACCAATAACAGTAACGCCTTCTACTGAGGCCTAGGCTACTTTCCTCCGTATGGGTCAGATATTATTTCTCAGAAATCCTTATGACTTTTGGATTATTGTGGTTGGGCCCCAGTAGTTGCTGACTTTAGAGTCTCAGCACTCACTTGTGAACCAACCAGATGGCCAGGAAGGTCCTCTCTTGTCTGAGTAGCACATATGTGTTCCACAGAGCACATAAGAACTTCAAGGAGTATCCAAGAGGAAATCCTCAGTTTGAAGGCCTTATTTCTGCCAGTCTAACAGCTGTTGGAAAGTGTATACCAAACATTCTCACCTTATCAGCTACCAAATACAGACCAGAGTAAGAAGCCCTGCAAATGTAAAACAATATATATGGTCCTTTCTCTGCCCTGATATGGTTGTATGTTTTAATGTTAATATACTCTAGATATAGCTGATAGTTCATGAGATATAACCGTCTAGCTAACAACAAAGGATTTATTAGTGGATTTTAGTTTGCTTAGAACCTCAGGCCAAATATAGAGAGGTCTTTATGGTCGTTTTACTCCTAGCCAGGAGCTTTAGGTAATTTTCCTCCCCTGACCTCAATGTCTAAGACCAGCTTATCTCTTTGATACGTAAAAATTTAAATGGAGGAAGGATTATCAGGATGTGATATTCCAGTCCAAATGAAAGTACAGGCCCCATCAGGGATACCTCAAAACCTTCAAAATCTCTGATGCTCTCATGTCTCAAAACCACCTACTCTACCCTTTAGCCAGATGAATAGATGGAACAGAGATAAGGGGCCTTAAGAAGCTCTTATCTTCTGTCATTCTTTTCCTCAAAACCTTTTACTGACTTGTTTGCCTGCTCCATAAAGTCCAGGATCTCTCCCCAGCTCTTCCACAGTTTCCAACACCAGGTTTATGTTAAAAAATAAAGTTATCACTTATTGGAAAATGGCCTTGAGAAAGCGCTTTGAACACCATGTTTTATTTCATCATCTTCTGGAAAGTAACAGTAAATGTATTTGACTAAAATGAATATGTCATATGTCGCACAATAGATTCCTTCTGACATGGCTACCCACATACCCAGAGTTTCTATACCTTCCCACTAGACTTAAATGGAATTCTGTGCTACAGATGATGGGATCTGACATCTGAAATTCTGTACAGTTACAGACTCCAAAACTTGTGGGACAGGTATTACTCATGGGTAAAATTTGACTAATGGTTAAAGGGTGAAGGAGAGAACCAAGAAGGGACATTCTGCCTTTCTTCTCAGATTTTAAACAAACAATTCTGAAAGGAGTACAAGTGACCAATAAACACATGACAGTGTGCTCTCAGTAGAAATGTGAATTAAAACCACAATTAAATATTTCATTATACCCTGTAACAATATATTTTTCTTAAATATGGATAAACAACTAACTGTCATGGAAAATGTAAACAACTAGGATTTCATACAGTTTTGTTGAGAGTATAAAATAATGCAACATTTATTGAAAATGATTAATCAGTTCTTCAAAATGTGAAGCACTGAGTTATATGATATATCAATTTTTCCTAAATATAGATTCCTAAATATATATGCCAAGAGGTGAAAACACATATCCATACAAAACCTTGTACATAAATGTTACTAGAAGCATACTCATAACAGAAAGCAAAAAAATAAAAAATAAAAAATCAAATGTCCATCAACCCATAAACAAAGTTGATAAATAGAACTTTGTGTGTTTGTAAAATAAAATAGTATTTATTTAGAAAAAAGAATGAAATATATTATATATGCTATAATGAATAATCAATCTTTATTATGATTAAGAGAAATAGCTAGGCAGGAAAGAGCAATAATGTGATTTTATTTACATGAAATGTCCAAAATAGACAAAAGGCAGATTTATTATTTGCCATAGGCTGGGAGGAGACAATGATCAATCAATGAACAATGAAAATGACCTGGAATTACATGGTAGAAATTCATGAATATATTAAAAAGCATGAAGTTGTACTCTTGAAATGGTAAAGTTTATGTTATATGAATTATGTTTCAGTTTTTGGAAAAAGAGGACCTTCCTTTCTATACTTGAAATACCCCATATTTTTCTAGTTAATATTGCCAAAATTGGCCTGCAAATTAAAGTAAAATTTAAGGCTGCTATAAATAGCCACAATCCAATTGATTTATTTCATTCTACTTTTAAGCCAAACTTGGTAATTGATGTGTATGAACATATGCATATACTTAATGTTGTTACATTAATATTTTATTAAGTATATGTACATACATATATTTATCGAGTAAGACTGTAGCAACAACTACAAAAGTGACTAGTGCTCCTTTACTTGTTCTATCTCTGTCATCTGCATAATCTCTGAACCTGTTCCCATTGTCTTGATTCCCCAGAAAGTAGCGTAGAAGAGAGTAAATGCAGGCAGACAGGAAAGAAAAGGAATGACGTAGATATTAAAAATCTCAACATTAGCTCACTGTGCTCTGAATAAATGATGTTGGCTAAGTTTCTTCTGGATGTAAGACACTCACACTGCTGGGTGTGCAGCTGCTTCTGGCCACCCTTTGTGGCTGTTGGTCTTCTCAACTTGCAGAAATGCCTGTGGCATGAAGCATGGTCTCTCTATCTAGGATGGGTAGAACTTGTAGGATGACAAGTCTAAATTAAGAACTCAGGACTTTAGGCTATTTGCTTTGCCTGGGCAGTACAGAAGTCCTGAGATTAAAAAAGTGTGATGAAGATAGCAGCTGGCCCATGCCCTACCCATTCCTCTCCGGCAAGCTCGATCACCACCCATGTGCACAGGGTTGTCACAAATCAAAGCAGTTGTTCAGCTTGGCCTTGAGAATAATTCTTTCCTTGAAAAATCCAGCTTTCTAATCTGTATAGTGTCCTCATTAATTCCAGATGTTTGGCCTGTAGTTCAGATGTTGCTCCAAATGGTTAAATCCTGCCTCTCAGTTTTCTCTTTTCTGGTTTGGCTGAGATTCATTTGTAGCACAGCTTTCTCTTGTCATTTTTCTATTTCCATATTATCAAGCATCATACCATCTTTCTAGCTCATTCTTTGTGAATTTTTATTTCTTATTTTACTTATAGTGAATGGTCCCAGGTACAGCTCTGCCAAAAGCAACAGTCATACTCATTGCTGACTCTAGCTACACAGTCATCATGAGAAGGTTGATTCGGTTAAACACTTCAGACCAGTGGTCTTTACTTTTCGCTGTATTTTGGAAGCTCCAAGATATATTGATACCTGGGTACCACTACTGAGTTTCTGGTATAATTAGTCAAAGTCTGACCTGAACATATGGAACTTATACAGTTTATCCACTGATTCTCAAGTCCAGCTATTCTTAATAACAGGGTGGATGCAAGGGTTTCTTTAGCTTTCTGTGTTGCATGAATATAAGTCACAGCCAGTAAAAGGGAATTCCTACTGTTCCACAGTCAGGTAATCTACCCATGTTTTCTTTTTTATAGGAGAATGAGAGATGAAGAAGCGGAAAACAGGAGAATGGATCCTTTAAAACATATTAAATTACATTCTTTTCAACTTGTTCATCGGCTTTCCCTTTTATTCACAAGAAATCTGAAGTCTTTTTAAAGATTGGTGGTATTTTACATAATCTGGCTTCCTAATCTTCCTGTTATCTCTAGCCATAAGCTCTACTGTTCTTCCCCTTACTCTATTCATTGCAACCATAGTGGACTCATTGTTATTCTTCAAATTAAACAGAAATATGTTTTGTAGAAGGCCATCATACCTTCTCAAGGCAGGAATCTTCTCCTGAATACATACATTTGATGAATTCTCTACTTCTTCAGTTCTTTATTATTATACCATCTTCTTAATTAGGGTTCTCTGGCCACTATTTTAAATTGGAATTTCCCTAATCATTCTATCCATTCCCATTTCATTATTCTTTATAGTACTTATGACCTTCTTATACATTACAGTTTTCTTATTAACATTTGTCCTATTTTTCTTCAACTAAATAAAATATGAAAATAAAAAAAGAAAGTGGAATCACTATGAGATCATTATACCTATTATGTTTACTACTCCATCCAAAATATTTAAAACAGTGCCTGTTACACGGTAGGCACTAAATAAATATTTATTGTTTGAGCAAATGGTAAAAAACACTTCTATAGAATAACAGTGATAATATTGTTATAGTAATAATGTTTTGATACGGGCATGGGCAAAAGTGTTATGATATGTTGTTTAGATTTTGGTTTGTGTGAAAGTAAAATTTCATTCAGCAAAATAGTTTGGTGAGTAGAGCGGAGATGGATTTCGTGAGTGGATTTATCACGAAAGCCTGATGGACTGGTTTGATCCCTGGAACACATATTTAGAAAGTAAGTTGTCTTTTTGTGCCTAAATTTGTTAAAATATATGCCTGGGATAAAAATAATTGAGAGAACATGGTTGCCTATTATAGTTTTTCATTGGCTTCTTTTTCTATTTTCCTAATGGGTGTAGAATTTCAGCTATTCATGATATCAACTTCAGGAAAATAAAGAGAAGCTGTATATAATTAAAGACTCACCTGTTTACTTTGTTTTTTTTATTCCAGTGCACACAGCAAGAGGTGATGTCCCATCTGAGGTAGGCAGAACTATATAGTTCTTTTTCAAGGCAGTTGTCACTGTAGAGGTAGAATTAATACTTGAATGGGGCCACATCTACTTATTCAAAGAAAAACAGTAATAATATTAGTTAAATTTCAGAATGCGTGCCTGCGCACACAGTTACCACACAAAAGAACACAAATTTTTCAAAAAGACAAATACAACTTAGAAAATTGTAAATTGACCAGAAGGCTAAAACCTACAAAACCATATAGATTAATGAAAGCATTAATGAAATTAAGACCAGTCAATTCCAGGCTGATTTTAAGGGGAAAATACTCTTTTGATTTCTGCTGAAACAGTAATCCCAAGTAAAAGGAAAGGCACAGAAACTACTTTGGATTGTGTTCAAGGGAAAAAGTGAGACAATGTGTGTGAAAGTGCTCTGGAAACTCCAGATTGTGCTTCACATGAGAAGAGCTGCTATGACTGTTGTTAGAATCCCATCCCAAGCAGAGGAGCAAAGGGTAGTGGAGAAAAGCCACAGACCACATCAATATTGAGCCAATATTTAAAGCCACTGATTTTCTCTAGGGTTACCTAAATGAGTCACTGGTTTGTGTATTGACTACCATAAGACAGCATGAAATTGTGCCATTAGCAATAATTAGTTATCTACCCATAGAGTGCTCAAAGTAGAGATTCATTAGGTAACAGAGGAAATTTGGCAGAGTGTCCCAGAAAACAATTGAAATTATGATATGATATCTTTATGTGGATGACTCAGGAAATGTGTTCTAATTTCCCTTACCATTGTTCGGTCTTGCATCATATTGTTTCTCCTCTGTTCAGATTACCAAGCACACCAGAAGAACTGGACTACCTTGAATCTGTCAGTCCTTCTTTTCCCAGCAACAATCAAATATGCCATCTCTCCCTCACAAAGCCAGGGAATCAAATAGCCTACGCAAACAGTACGGCAAGCCAGTAGGCACATGTAACACAACCCAAGGCACAACCATACAATAAGACAGGGAAAAATCAGGCCAGAGGTTGAGGCCTATTTGTAGCAAATGCTATTCCATTCCTAAAGTAGTTCCACCCCCTTTTAAAGCCAAGCCCAAGAAACAGGGAAGGGAAATTGAAGGGGAACATAAATAAAGAAGGTTGACATATACTTATAAAAATGTCACAATGAAACTCAAGGTTTTGTATGCTAGCTAAAACCTTGCAGTAAAGAAAATGTGAAAAATGCCCATGAAGAAGACAAAGTATAGGACTTGAGAGAGTTGGCATTATAAAAATATCTGGTAAAAATAAACCTATGATTTCATATATAATTATGCTCTGTGAAATAATTTTCAGAAATAATTTCAGATTTTGAAAATCCCATACAAAAGGTCATAATAGCCTCATCTTTTTATTGTTTAAAGGAAACTACCATCTATCTCTATTTGACCTCTTTAATAACAGGCAACTCAGTACTCAAAATATGTTTTCATTATGGCTTTTTTCGCTTTTTTTTCACTACTGGATCAAATATATGTTATAACTAATTGGACTATATAGGCATGAAATTATACAAGGGTGTATCAAGATAACCTTAGGATCCAAGTCAGAAAACTGGAATTATAAGAACAAAAGAAATTCCTCAAAGTTACATACTTTAAGACTAGAATCTAAGTTACTCAGAGCTCAGTGCATTTTCTATTTCCCATACACAAAAGAGCAGGCCACCTTTAGGCTGCTTGTCCAAGACTGTTACCAAGGATCCAGCTTCTCTTTTCCTCTTACTCTCACAACAGAATATTAGCTCTGCAATCTCTCAACCAGAAAAATGCCAGAGAGTAAATTGGTTGAGGGAAAGGTAGTTCAAAGGGAAGTAATACTGCCCACTCTTTCTGGCTTAGTCACAATCGTGACTAACAACCTCCTGGAAATGATGACATTTTACTGTTTGATTCCATCATATATTACATGGAAATCACTTCGCTTTTTCAGTGTGGGTTGGTGTCTCTTAGGGATACTTATATAGAGTAGCTTTAGATCCTCCAGGATGGATGGCTAGTCACTAACCACTCAGTTGATAATTGTTTTCGAAGCTAGGCATTCTGTTAGGACTTAGTCAAAAGAGGGAAAGCCACACTGGAATGAAGAAGGCTTATTATCATTTATAAGAGAACAGGTCTAGAGAAACACTGAAAAATATATAGTTAATTCTAATCTAAGGCAGACTAGAGCCATCCTTGGATCTCTCATATTTATCTAATAATGGTCCTTCTAGTATAAAGAAGGAAGATAAAACTGGCCAGTATTCTTCCCATTAAGCACCTTAGGGAAGAATATACAAGTGGAGCCAGTCTTCTGAAGGAAGCAGAGAAAAACTGACTTCTGTTTCACAAGCTTCAGCTCTGAATAAGGACTTCACCGCAAGGAATAGATCGGGAAGCCATCTAAGTAAAGAAAGGCTATATGGCCTACCTGAGTTTCTACACCGAATTACTATTTATTTTTGTCTTGGGTCTAGGGACGTTTTCCTCCCTGCTTTCTATTATTGAAAGATGTCAAAGACAACATAACTGGTACAGAGCAATTGAATGATTAGCTTCCTCTCTAGTGTCAGAATTAACCAACCTAGCCATCACTTTATATACAAACAGCTGAAGAAAATGAAGAAAAAAAGGGAATTAGAAGAAAAATGTGGCTTGTCGTTATGACTCTGACACATACAGACCCAACAATCTAGAGCAGGTTTCATTTTCTTTGAGCAATGCCTACGAAGAAATGATGCAATTAAAGAATCGAAGGAAAGAATACATTATAAAGAAACTTGTCACATCCTCCCATCATGGGTTTTAATTTTTGCAGTTAATGCCATCTCTCTGAAGGTGTTACCACTCAACTGCTGTATAATTCAAAACTTCAGACTCACATTTATTTAATATCAAGCAAGACAAGAAATGGAAGAAACCCAGCTGCTTTATCAGGGAACAGAATATAAGGGAAATTTGGTCTCTTATCTTCAGATCTCTGAACTTTCAGAAAAGAGAAACAGGTTGCTGTAAGTATCCCCAGCAAACACTACTAGAACATCTAAATACAAGTCAGAGGCAAAATAAATACAGCCGAACAAAAGAAAGAACTTCCAACAGTACAAGAATTCCCCACACAGGGATGATGGGTTCTTTCAGAGAACAATGACAACTTTTCCTCTAGAAATGTTCAGTCAGAGATGAGATGGATGCTTAAAGGTGAAGTCAATTGTTGCTATTCATCAAGCATTGGGCTAGGTCTTTTACAGGGATAATCATTTTCAATACTTTCAATAAGTGGGAACTATTTCCCATTTTTCAGGAAAATAGAAGCTCATGGAAAATTTAATTTTCTCACCAAGCTTTCTCATGATTCCATAGGTGGACAGAAGAAACATCTCTTTGTTATATACAACCAATGAATACTAATGCAGCAAGAAAATGTTGAGCACACAATGCACTTAGGATTCCAAACAGCAGGTAAGTCGACCCAGTATTTAAAAACATCTGTCTCTAACTCTACTCAGACAGATGGGATGAAAACATGTACTCTTTCAAAGTATAAGTTAACCCTAAGAGACCCTCCATCTTTCCCTTTTTAAACCCCATGCAATTCATCAACTTCAAATTTCTAAACAGTCAAAGTTTGTATGACTTGATCAATATATCACCTTGCCTCTTTTGTGTTCTTATAGCTACTGCATCAGATCTAGGGCTTCGGGTACTTTTCATTTGTCTACCTTTGTGTTTTCCTATTCAAGCCCAGCTTATTTACATTTACCTGAAGTGTAGATCTGACTTTTGCTTCAATTCAGCAGCAACTGGGATATAAAGTGAGTAAATAAATAAAAAATAAATGGGGAGGGGCGAAGAAACTCACAGTGGCACTACAATTGTCTAATAAACAGAACCTCAAGCATCCAGTCTTGTGTAGTTTCCCTAACTTGTACTTTTCCCTAATTGTACTAAAACATCCCACTCAACTATTGCTCCTTTCTCACACTCTGTGCTCTGAGTTCCTGATGTCAGGCCGTTACTCATGTTTTCTCTACTTAAAATGCCTTCTCTCCTTTTTCCACCTGTTGAAATCCTATCTGTGCTGCATAATCTATCTTAAATAATAATGGCTAACGTTTATTAAGTGCTTATTTTGCACTGTGCTAAGCGTGTGCAAGTATTTACGTGGATTAGTTCAGTTCATCCTCACAATAACTCGATGATGTTGGTGCTATTATTAACTCAGCTGTAGCCTGTAGCAAAATGAAGCTCAGAGAGGGAGAAATATTCCTTTTCTCCAAGGTCACACAGTCACTATATGGTGAAATGAGATCTGAATACAAATACTTTTCCTGTCTAGCAAGCAAAGATGTTAGGATTGAACTGCCGTCAGCTGGCTAGAATGAACACAGACCCTCTTTAGCTAATAAGTCGTTCACTCCAGTCTTATCTATATGGGACTGTATCAGGTCCCAAAGAAACCTGAGACAAGTCTCCCCCAGTACCTCTGGTGAAAACTCAAATACTCAAAAGCTATCAAAAACAAAAAACAAAAAAACAAAACAAAACAAAACAAAAACAAACAACAAAAAAAAACCATACAAACCAAAACAAACCCCTTTCTGTCTTTATCTAGCTCTAATTGATATGGTCTTTACTTGACAACTTCAGAGCATTTTGCTTGCATGTTTAAAGCTCATCTTGTGCAGTATTGGTTGTCTTCCTACACTCAGGATGAGTGCGTTAAGGCCTCAGGGGGAACAGCCTCTATATCTGGGATGGTTTAGTACTTCAAACTTGGTAATAGAGGGCAAATATTCAGTATGCATCTTGTGTTGGATGAAAGGTATGGTGAGTCAAGAGGGACAGGAATGTTACCTGGACAGAGAGTCCCACAATTTACTACCTCTTATTGCCCTAAGTGAAATTGGCCAGCGCCGCCAAAACCTGTCAAAATGAGATCTTACAGCCTGTTTTCCCAGCCTAGTCTCTGGCAGGTCCCTTCTCCTTTCACCCTGCCAGTTCTTGCAGCTGTCTGGGCCTTGGCCAGTGTTTGGGGTGAGGCCGGATCAAAATATCACTGTCCTGGGCTCGGCTTCCAGCAGCAAGTGATCAAATGAAACTCAGTCGCACTGGTGACGAGGCTGGATTGAAAGCCCCCATACACAGTGCCAAATTACTTTTTACACAGGCCCGGACTTGCCCAGGCACCACGTGGGTGGGCTAGTAGTTCAGCTTTCCACAGGATGCTCTGCATGTCCAATCCGTTCCCTCCTCCTCTCCAAGAGCTAACTCCCAGGCTCCTTCTCTTCCTTATCTCTGGATCTCAAATGCACAGAGTGGTTGGACAAGTCCGGGCATATTCCCAACAGCCATCTGGCCCCAGTTCGAACCTGCACAGGCAGGAACTGACTACTCAAAGCTGTAGGGATAGCAGCCTAAGTTTCTGACATCTCCGAGAGTGCCGTCAGGGCACAATCGGATAGAATGACTGATAGCCACAGAATCCCTTCTTCCCCCAAGTCATGCTGACTTCGGAGCACTCTTACAGGGACATCTGATATAGTCCTCTGGTTCTCTATTTCCGTCCCTAGATGCCACAGGTTCCAAGTGAATTACCACACGAAAGATGTTCCCACACTTACTCCGTTAAGATCAATGGATGGATCTTATAGTGGGATTCCCTGAACAAACGCATTCGAGTATAGAACAGACACCCTGCCCAGCAGCCGCCCCTCTGCCCCCAGACGGCATACCGCTCTCACAATAGGTGGAATCCGTTGCAACCAGTGTTCTGCTGGAGTCATTTCACTTCCACGTGTGGCAACAACAGATCAAATCCATCCTCTATTTCTTTCATGTTATGCCTATCCCCCTCCTCTCCCCAGTAAGGAATGTAGGACAGCTATTGGACCATTTATACGACTGGGAGTGGTTATGCAAATAAACCCCGCCCCTGGAAGGACAGTGTGAGTCTGGCGGGTAAACAATAGCCAAGTCACAAGTCTGGCAAGAGTTACTAAAGCTCCAGGAACTGAAGCTGGGCCTAGAGAGGGAAGGGCCCTGAGTTAGATCTAGCCTAATCTGTGGGGAGGAAGGGAGGAGGCAGCTAGCAAAATGCAGCTCAGTTTTTAAAGTTCTGTGCATGATTAGCAAGCTTAGGGTTCCAGAGAAAACCAAATGTTGAAAAAGTAAGCATTCTCAGACAGGAGGAGAAGCCACTTCCTGGCACTGGCTTTGCATTTTTATATTAATACCGTCAGAAGATTAAGATTTTTAACAGAAAATATGAAGCTTGGGAAAGACTACTAAAAATGAAGAAAACCTGGATCCTATACTTCACTCTAAATTTAAGCCCTCCTTTCACCTCTGTTGGGTCTCTGGGTCTCTCACTACCCATAACTATATGGTACACACACACACACACACACACATCACACACCACACACTATATTTATATATACATATATATATATATATATATATATATATATATATATACTCTTCTAAGAGTCTGATTTCACAGACAGAAGTGGGGAATGTCTTGTAGAATATCATTATAGATAAGAAGAAATGGAAGCTTGAGTCAAAGTGTAAAGGAGAGAACCAAACAATGTGCCTTGAAAAATAAGAAACCTCACCTGGCCTGAACAGTGCATAAACAGGAATTCAGAATCAAGTCTCAAAGGCCGAAATCCTTTGGGGGAAAAGAGCAGAACTGGATTAGAATAATGACTAGAATTTAGCTATATACAAGTGTATTTTGAATATAAATACATGCATACAAATATACATACATACATACATACATACACACACTTTGGGGCCATCTGACATCATCTCTGAGAATAAAATGAAAATTTCTAACGTACATAGCTAATTTTGTCCTGAGTAGGGAGGAGAGATGGCTAATAGTGGAAAAATCTGCCTCTTCTCCCAGAGAAGGCAACATTTTCTAAAAGAGGGTATCTCTAATTTTCCTCCATCTTCTACAAATTCAAATGTCTGAGCTAGCTGAGTTTTGAGACTCCATTACAGTAAAAAGAATGCTGGTTTGAGAATTAAGACACTTGACCAAGCCAACTTCATGTGTAAACTCACATAATGTCTCTCAGTCTTGCTTTCTGTATTTGAAATTTAAACAGGTTCTCTGCCTTGATGGTCTTGAAATTCTGAAATGGTGCTTCTCACATGCCTGTGTACACACACAGTCACATAGGGTTTCTGATAACACACACATTTAAAATTAGTATCACCAATGTGAGTCTGAGACTGGTTTTCTGGCAGTATTCCTATTTGATATATTTGCATCTGAATCTCAGACAATGCATTTAATAACAAAAGTCTAGATGGTGGACAAAAGCAACATTAGCTGCTCATCTCTGTTAGCCAGATTCTATAACATTGATCAATATGTGAAAAAGACAGGCTTGCTTGGGCTCATGATACTGGAGCTTTCAGTCCATGGTCGGTTGCCTCTGTTGTTGTTGTTGTTGTTATTTGGTCTGTGGTAATTTAGCTTATCACACCAGTGCCACAAAGCCATTTACATGAAGGCCAGAATTCAGAAGAGTAACCTTTTAAATGATATGTGTCTCATTATCTTCTTCAAAGATAGAGACTCACTTACCAATATATCTCCCACTAGACCTCTCCTCTTAAAAGCTCTAACATTTTCTAGTAGCACCATGGGCTATTGTCCAAGCCATGGACAGATGGGCCCTTGGGAGACATTTCAGATTTAAATTAAAACAATCAATCATGTAATTTGTGCTATTTTGTCATTAACAATCATCTTTCAAGGTAGGATTTACTATACAAATTTTACAGCCAAAGTGAATCCTAGTACTCCATGATGATGTCTGGAAGAAACCTGAGAGAAAAGCTGAAAAAAAAAAATCTTCAGAGTCCTTAAGTTATTGTAGTGTTATTCGGAAAATGTCTCTAAGCAACTCTGCCTCTTTCCATAATTTGTCTAATAATAGAATAATTGTTGATCTTCACTGAAAACTTGGCAAGCATTCTTTAACATACTTTATCAATTAACTTATGTATCCTAACAACTTAGGAGATCAAAATTAACAGAATAATCTCTGGCTTTACTTTTTTTTTTTTATAACCCCATATATAATTTGCTAGCATTTTCTTTCTCCAAAATTCATTCTAAATCTCATAACTCAGAACCTTTATTTCAACTGTAACCGTGTGTTCTCTTTCCTTTTGTAATTCCCCTACTCCAGCCATTTCCCAGCAAAGCAGCCAGATTGACCCTTTTAAAATATCAGTAAATCCAACCATTCTGTTGGTGGGCTTATTCATAGTTAAAAGGCTAAAAAGCCATATGGATTAATTGTGATTTATAACAGTTTATAATCTATTCTACTCCCATCTGACAACTACCACCTGTGATATATCTTTGATCTAATCTACGATTCCATTTTATCAATATGCTCAACCATTTTAGTACCTTTGGTTTATTTCTCTTAATACTTGACATGTTAAGAACTGGTGTTCTTTGGACTTGTGGTTTTTCAGCTTAAACATTTCTTCCATAGCTAGCATCATGGCCCTACTGCCAGTCCATTTAAATGATTTCAGAAAGAACTACCAAGAATATCTTCATATAAGCTAATGGAATTGCCCCTGTATTTTGGACTCCAATGAATAAATGAGCTTTTTCTCAGTACTCGCTCCAAGTACCTTAGGTACAGTATGGCATTGAGTCAGAGTAAAGCTCTCAATTATTTTCTCTATAGGGAATCTATTTGAGTCTTGTTGGCAATGGAAAGTGAGTTGGGTCACTTCATTTCTTTGGGCTCCCCCAAACCCTCAAAGTTATTTCATGAGAACAAAGAATATAGTCTTAGCTTCTCTGATTATAAGTCATTGTTAGAACCTACCTTACATACCTAACTGGAAGATATGCAGGTCCAGCCTCTCCTATGCATATATATGGTTGCAAATAGGTTCTTCTCGGACCACACACAGGGATTTAGGGCTCTCTAATGCCAACTTTCAGATATTCTTCATGCCACTTAGTAATATTAGTCTTACTGAATTCTCCAAGAAGCCAGAGTAGCTTCTAATTTAAGGGTTAAATGTAGCTAGCGTGACTTATTATAATAGAAAAAATAGCTATTCAGTTATATGAAGGCTCTTCAATCCGTAGGACTGACGAGTGCAAACAGAAGTCAAAATTGGTGAATCATGGGAGAGTGGGAGCTATAGAGTTGACCCTTTGGTTTCTAGTATGTCTAGCAACATCCTTGATGTACACAATCAGGTTCTTCTATCTATTAGTCGGCATGTGTAACATGTATAAATAAGTTTGTCCATAGCTGTCTCGCAGAATGGCTTGGATCTTCTAGATTAGAAGGCTAGGATATAAAAAAACTACTTTTATTCATGTGATTTTTCAAACTTCAGCTAGGTTCTAGTATAGCTAATTATTGTGTACTCTCATCCTGAATCATGTTTCTTTCCAGATGCCAAAAATAACTATTTCGAGCTCATTCCTCTTAGTCAAGACTCAAATGCTACTCTAAAACTCTGAACAGACCACTTTATTTTCAAGAATAAAAGAGCAGTGACCGCTCCTTCCTCAAGCTCATGTTTCTATCAAATTTAAGGGTTTCTTTTTGTCTCAAAATGATCTATCAGCATTCATTCTTATTGTCTGTTATTCATTCCTATTGTCTGTTTACTATTTCTCATGTATCTTTGTAATCATTTTGCCCTCAGATGCTTCTGCTTCTTTTTGTCATTCTAGTTTAAGCCAAGATGCTGCAAAGGTTTACCGTAGTAATTGGTTTTATATGATCACATTTACTTCTTCATTTCTTTTTGTTTGTAGTTTTGGTATGTTGAGACAGTGTCATATTACATAGGCAAAACAGACCAGGAATATATAACCCTCCAACTATAGAATCCCTAAAGCTGCCTTTAAAGATATGAACCACAATATCTGGCTCAAGCTATTCATTTTTAAACTCACTATATTCCATTCTCCTCAAGACCACCCATGGATAATTGGCTGTCAGACTTAGAGACTCTTTCTGACTTATTTAAGTTCCTTAAAATATCCAGAATTGTAGGGTCCTTTTCTTTCTTGACTCTTGCTTTGACTTTCATAAAAATTAGGACTCTTGTTTTCATTCCTTCCTCTATAGTTTCCTCAGGATTTGTCTTCTCTATTTAGCACTCAGATATTAGAATATCTGAGAGTTTATTCAATTGACACTCTTCCCTGACTCTAACTTTTCTCTCTTGAATGTGGACCTGTGTGCCAAGAACATACTGTATCATTTCACTGTTTGATTTTCAGGTCCAAAATAGCACCTGGAGCACATGTTTTGAAAAATTTACATTAAATCTATTAGTATGTCTTTAATAAATAAATTAACGTATGAATGGATGAGAAGGCCAAAGGTTCAAAATTATCATGTTTAAGTTGATCCTTGAGATTGATTCCCTTGATGCCTCACAGTAACCACCACACACAATTTTCTATAATCAGCAATTTTAAAAAGTACATATTAGAAGTACATAATAAATAGTAGTGATGACTAAAATTTTTTCACTTCATCAACTCTCCATGTTACTTCCTTTATTAAATGTTCTATATGCAAGATTTTACGTTGTGACTGAGAAAATTGAGGCACAGCAATGCTAGATAATGCTCCATAGTGCCAAAAGTCATCCAGGACACTTAAAAATAAGTGATCCTTGAATTTTTCACTGCTACATTAAAAAAAATATCCATTTTCCTTCCCAAAAATGCACCATCCTATCTGGAAGACTTCTCTGTACCTCAAAATTTTCCTTAAATTTCCTACACAGAACTAAGTTTTCAGGTTAGAAAACAGATGTTGCCCTTTTCTGTCAAGAACACCTGGAGTTTTATGTATTTCATACTTCTGCTTCCTTCACTTAAATCCATAAATAGTCATGCCCTCTTTGCTCATCATGACTTTACCTCTGAGAGGAGAGGAGGAGAAATGAACTACTTCTTCCTGCCCATTGTGGATATGCTCCACCAATCATCCATCTACATCTTCACTAGTATCTATATTATTTTTCTTCTCTGTTGTGTCCACACCCTCTACCCACAAACATATTTCAATCTTCCTCCCATTATAAAGTTAAGTTGAACCTAGATCTACACTGTCTCCTCCTTAATGAGCCAGTTGATCTCTCCTCTTTTCTTAAAGTTCTGACCAGATACTGGGTCAGATACTAGCCCGTGGCTAGAGAGACCATAGGCCCTAGTAGGAAAGACAGTGCTTTTCCTATGAGAAATGGGCATAATGTACTAATCAAATCACTTCTGAATAACTATGTTTAGGCCTATAGATGGGAACTGTTGTTATCTTTCATCAGAGAAGCTTCACTTTGGCATGGAAAATGCAACTAAACAGATTCAGCAAGTCAAAGTCCTGAGAGTAAGTAATTCTTGGATGCTTGGTTATGAATTAAACTTCTATATTCCTCCCTCCAGGGCTCAAGAAATACCATGAAAGTGGGGGAAAGAATGTAAGACCTAGAAACGGGCAAGAGTATATGGAACAGTATCTTACAAGGATAATATGGCTGATACACTCTTCAACTCAAAACAGCTGTGATTACCTGCATAAAATCTGCACAAGACTACACCTGTCAACACTTCATCATGAAGTAAGGAGGGGATCCTGGGTCTAAATGTTGCTTGAGGATTTATAAAGTGTGAATGGAACAATTGATGGAGGAGATGCTTTCCTCAATAGCACAGTCACTGAAAAGGTGCCCACAGTCCTGTCATCTATGCTCCTGTAAATAAACTCAATGAAACTCACTGCCTGTCTCTGTCTCTCTGCCTGCACCCCCCCACACACACATACAAACACCACCACCACCACCACCACCACCACCACCACCACCACCACCACCACTACCATCATTATGAATGTAAAAGGGGGCTAGTTGGGAAGAGGGAGAGGAAAAGGAATGGAACAAGAGAAGGTAATAAGGAATGAATGTATGATCATTTTATATTATGTACTTGTATGAAAGCATAACAATGAAAACCACAACTATATATAATTCATATATACTAGTAAAATCAATTAAACATTCTGACCAGAGTACTCTGTACTTACAGTTTCCATGTCATTTATATCAACAGCCTAACAAATTGTAACTAGGCTTCTTATACCATGTGCTTTCCTTTGGTATACAGGGAAATCGTTCATGCCCAATATTAGGGAACATTTTTTACCATTTTCTTCTTTCTTCACAGCTTTTTCCAGTGTTGTTCAGTTTTCTTCTGGAAACATTCTTTTGTTGGAATAAAATTTCCATCTCCTGGTTTCCTTCTATTTCTCAAAATAGCCCCTCTCAGATCATGTCATAGAAGTTTCTCTTGTCTTTTCTCTATGAATATTTGTTAAGGCAAATCTTCTCAAAAAATGTATAGACATGAATCCATCTACCTAATAGCTGTTTGCCATATGTATTCTTTTCACTATTTTATAAAGTAGGGAACTCAAAATCAGAGAACTAGACTGAAATGTGCAAGGAAGCAAAGTAGCATAAACTCATTCCAGAATGAAAGCCAGAATCTGATTTCAAACTTGTCATATTATATAATCCTTCTCAAACAAGTATGATTATAACTTAAAAATACGTGTGCATTGTATTTCTGATCCTAAAATGAAGTTTTTAATTTCTCACTAGCTTACATGTACAATTTTGAAACATCCACTTAAATATTTTTGAACCTCAAGGGCCCATATCCATTAAGAAGAGAACCAGACAGGGAATTTTAGGAAGATTAAAGAAGAGCATTTATAGACTCCTTATGTGAGTTCTAAGCACAGGAATTCAGTAACTGAAACTATCACCGTTACATTATGATACTAGTAGTGAGTATAGTTACTAACCATTTCCCCCTTGCTATGGTCCGAATGTTGATATCTCCCCCCAAACTCATATGTTAAAACCTAAATTCTAAAAGCAGAGTATTTGTAGGTAATCCTTTAGAAAGGGAAGAGACTTCATGGAAAGAATTAGTATTCTTATGAAAAATCATATAGATGATAAATAATTCTTGCCCCTTCCATCATGTGAAAAAACAAGAAGACAGCAATAGAGGAAGGGAACATGAATCAAGCAGTGAATTAGCTAATAGCTTAATCTTATCCTGTAAGCTTATAGAACTATGAGAAACATATGTTATTCATATCCAACCCAGATTAAGAGATTTCATTTTGACGCCCAGAGTAAACCAAAGCATACCCTACCCAACTGATTTTCTAACTCACTATTAGAAAAATAAATGAAATAATTTATGTAACTCAAAAACTGTTGTGTGACTTGAAATAATGTAGTGCTTGTAAGACAGGAACCAGCCCCAAAGTAGCCCCATATAAACCAAGCCCAACACAGCCTCTCATATGTTAATAAACCAGCCTTACGGTGATGTTGATATACTAGTGAACCAGCACTAAAGTGTGAGAACCCCATAACACAATACTACAAAGATGTGGACATTTGGAGGCATTTTAGTATCATACTGATCTGAGATGGCATCTCAAGCCTCTGCACTGATACCCATCCATAAACTCTAGCTTTGTTGAGCTTCAGGCACTGTAGCTGAGTTCACACATGCCCACCTATAAGTGCTAGCACCGATCTAAACTCTCAAGGTCCTTTTATGACCTCTATCAATGCCATCCTCTGGGCCTGCCACAGGTGAAGGGCTTCACAGCAAAGTGGGCCAGATCTGCAAAATAATATTCTAACAGGAGAGGATACCTCAGTGGAACCCTGCAGCAGCTTTCTGCCTGACCGACTGTTCCCTGCTTAGTGAGATGTTTGTTTGCACAAGCTTAACATAGCCTATATTCTAGCATGGTATTGCAAAGAATGTTGGTGTGAATAAATTGAGCATATCCAAATGGTAAATCTTATGTGGACATCCAAACTGCCAAGTTCCTCATAGTCTGCCAACTGTGCTCTCCACATGCTCAGTGAAAAGTTCACTTCTTAATCTACTTCCTAGTCAATCCTTCCTGGTTTTATTTGTTTTTTCATTACTCAAACGCTGACTGAAATAATACAATTTTGACTCAGGCAAGTAGCCAAACCCATGTTTTTATCTACATACTCTACTCAAATGTCCAAGCCCAGAAGCATACATGCTGCATATATGCTTATTAATAATTTTACTTTAAAGTAACTTGGAGGAACATATCCCTTCTCTGTTATTCAGATTTAATATGATCAGAAAGTTAACATAGTATAATTATGCTAATTTACTAATTACAAAGGGCGAAATTGCTATCCATGAGACAATTACTCTGTGTGTGTGTGTGTGTGTGTGTATGTGTGTGTTTATGCACCAGTTCTAGCCCTTTGCTGTAGTTTTTAAAAAATGCCTCTCAAAGGCTAATATATTTAATACTTGGTTCCTGGTTGGTGGTGCTGTTTGGGAACATTATGAAACCTTCTTGGTGGAGGGAGTATGTCCTTCAGGGAGGGCATTCAGGCTTTGTAACTTCATCCAAATTCTCCTTAGCTGTTTGTTTCTTGTGTGGTTTTGAGATATGATCTCTCAGCTTCCTGCTTTTGACACCAGGTCTTCCCCATCATTATGAATGCTAACCTGCTGGACCCCTAAGCTAAATAACTCGTTTTCCTATATGTTGCTTTTTTCCAGAATGTTTTATGACAGCAACAACAACGAAAATGAATATCGTCTTTTATAGCACTTCAAAGATTAGTTTCTTTTTAAAAATGAAAACAGTAAGGGACAGGATAGATGTCATAGTAGTTAACAGCTCTTGCAGATCATGCAGAAGACCCTAATTTGGTTTCCAGCACATATATCAGGAAGCTCACAACCATATATTGCTTTAGTTCTAGAGTATCACATGTTCTCTTTTGGCATCCTATGGTTCCATGCATGGACACGATACATGTACATACATGCAGGTACTCACACATACACAGAAAATGAAAATAAATATTTTAAAAGTGAATATTAATAAATACTATTATTTAATACTATTTATTATAATAATATATAATATTTATAAATATTAAATATTTTTAAAATAAATATTTTAAAACTGAAAACGATATATAAAATATTAAGTAGAAACAGCATCAGCAACATAGTGGAATAGGATTTTTCAGTACTTGTTCCCTTGTAGAAACTTCATTTGGACAAACTATCCATATAAAAAATACCTTCAGGAGAAATAAGGAGTTTGTGTGAGGGATTGTGGTATATGACAAAAAATAAAACTCATTAGAGGTAGTAGAAAAGGAAATTTTAACATTGTTCACATTACACCTCCCCCAATTCCAGTCAATATGCTATAGAAAAAGATACCCCGAATGTGGAAGGAGGAGTGTGAAATGAGCACCAGAGCTTGCAATAGACCCCTACATGAGGGGACCTGTGTCTAATATTTTAAGTCAGGATAATAATATCCTTTGGATGGGGTTTTACTGGGGAAACATCTATTATTGTTTTGGTGATGAATATTCTGTACTTGTCAAATTGCTTTTTAAATTTTTGTATTTATGTCCATGTATTATTGCTTCTGTTGGTTTCAGTCTTATAAACCTCTTTTATATAAAGGGCAATGGTTACT
This sequence comes from Rhynchomys soricoides, assembly GCA_019843965.1. Lineage (NCBI taxonomy): Eukaryota > Metazoa > Chordata > Mammalia > Rodentia > Muridae > Rhynchomys > Rhynchomys soricoides. Next base: position 3,610,632 of record JADRCH010007604.1, on the reverse strand, counting down.
GTGGAGGATTACAACTGGTCAAAATGCTGGAAATAAATGGCTGTTGAATGTTTATCTTTAAATTGGAGAAAGTCATTCTATGAAATGATACATGATACAGGTGCCATATCCACAAAGGAGAGTGGCACTTCCTTCCTCAGCAGCCATTAACTTTCCATAGCATTTTTGACAGAGTGTAGCACTGGGCATTTTCTCATCTATAATGATATTTTCACTGGCTTGATCTTGTGCAGGTAATTGGAGCTGCTATAAGTTGATGCTTGCTAAAAGTCTGTCATGTTCAGAAGTTTACATTTCACAACTCTCCTCCAAATTTACCGGACCATGTTTTCTATTCCATCTTCTGAAAGGTTCTCTAGCCTTGGATGGTTGGAAACTGTGATGGTTTGTGTATGCTTGGCCCAGGGAGTGGCACTATTTGGAGGTGTAGCATTGTTGGAGTAGGTGTGTCATTGTGGGCGTGAGCTTTAATACCCTCGCCCTAGCTGCCCGGAAGCCAGTCTTCTGCTAGAAGATGTAGATGCAGATGTAGGAGTAGAACTCTCAGCTCCTCCTGCACCATGCCTGCCTGGATGTTGCCATGTTCCCTCCTTGATGATAATGGACTGAACCTCTGAATCTATATGTCAGCCCTAAGTAAATGTTGTTCTTATAAGAGTTGCCTTGGTCATGGTGGTTGTTCACAGCAGTGAAACCCTAACTAAGACATATGTCTTCATTTATTTTCTATGCTGTAATAAGACACCATGACCAAGGCAACTTATAAAAGTTTCAGAAGGTTAATGCACATGACCATCATCGTGGGGAACGTGGTAGGAGGCAGGCAGGGAGGCAGGCAGGGAGACAGACATGGCTTTGGGGTAGTAGCTGAGCATTTATGTCCAGATATGCAACCAGGAGGCACAGAGAAAGGTAATTTGGAGTGGCCAGGGCTTTTAAATCCTCAAAGCCTGCCCCAAGTGATAGACATCTAAGAATCTTTTCCAAGTACTTCCAAATAGACAACAAGTATTCAAATATATGAGAATATTGGGGAGTTTATAATTCAAACCAATAATATATATTATATGTGTGTTCAATTAGCTTACAAATGTGGATTTACTTAAGACATCTTCATGTGCTATGAGCTTTTGCTCATCTGCATATTACCTCTTCCTTTCTACACTCCTGAGTATTTCCTTTCTTATTTTATCGCACCTGTGTTGCACTATTCCCTCTGATTTAACTGTTTTTCCTGAGTTGGGAGTTCATAGGTTTCAACACAGCTTTTTAAAAGTTTCTGTTAAATCTTTATTCTCATTTCCCATTTTCTACCCTTTGCATGCTTAAACATTTCTACCTGCAATAAGCCCCTTCTCTACTTTCACTTTACCTTTCATTTTCTTTACAGCATGCATCCCTCAATGATTTGTTTCTAGTATTCTGGCTTCTTCATATATGTAAGATGAAACATATAAAACAAATGATTTGCTGATCAGATGCAAATATGAGAGACAACATTCACTCAGCATTTGTCTTTCTGACATGGATTAACTTGAAATGTTCATAATTTAACTTATTCTGAATAGTAATGTGGTAGATCATTACACATACATACCATATTTTTTCCATACCATTCATCAGTTCATGGGAGTTTTGGTTCAGTGCCTTTCCTAGCTATTGTGAATTGAGCCTCAATTAAGATGGATGTCCAAGTTTCTCAATAATAGGACGTAAAGTCTTATGGGACTTTATAAACTCTGGAGTAATACAGACAGGGCATTTCTATATCTACTTGTTTTGAGAAAAATCCAGTCTGATTTCTATTCCCATCAATGGTGTATAAGAGTTCTCTTTTACCCACATCCATACTAGAATCTGTTGTCATTTGTTGATCTTGGCCATTCTGCCTGCTGTAAGTGAGTTAACAAAGTAGTATTAGTTTGCATTCCCCATACAGCAAACAATGCCAAATATTTTTATTTAATTAAAATACATTAATTAATGTCTACCCTCTTTTTCCTTCAACATTTCCCATGCCCCCAACTCACTTCATTTCAAACCAGGGCCTCTTTTAAAATTATTATTATACATATATAAATACAACCTGCTTAGTGTGTCTAATTATGCTTGCATATATGTTTTTAGGCCTAACTACTTGGTATTGGAAAACCACTTAGGAGGCTCATATCTGAGGAAGATAAATTCTCTCTCTCTCTCTCTCTCTCTCTCTCTCTCTCTCTCTCTCTCTCTCTTTCTCTCTGATACTTTATTTACATTTCAAATGTTTACCCCTTTCCAGGTTTCTCCATTGGAACCTCCCTATCCCTTCACTCTCCACCTACCTCTATGGGGGTAGTCCCCCACCCACACACACACCCACTCTCATCTTCCCTCCTTGACATTCTACTGTACTGGGGTTTCTAACACCCTCAGGTCCAAGGGCCTCTACTCCCACTGATAGGTAACAAGACCCTCCTCTGCCACATATGTGGCTAGCACCATGGGTCCCTCCATGTGTATTCTTTGGTTGGTGATCCAGTCTCCAGGAATATAGGGAGGTCAGGCCAGTTGACACAGTTGCTCCATCCATGGGGCTGCCAACTCCTTCAGCTCCTTCAGTCCCTTCTCCAACTCCTGCATCTGGGAGCTCACACTCAGCCAAATGGTTGCTGTGAAGTGACTCTTGGGTATTCCGAACTTTTGGGCTAATAACCAGTTATCACTAAGTACATACCTTGTTCATTCTTTTGTGACTGAGTTACCTCGCTCATGATGATATTTTCAAGTTCCATCCATTTGCCTAAGAATTTCATGAAGTCATTGTTTTTAATAACCGAGTAGTATTCCATTGTGTAAATGTACCATATTTTCTGTATCCATTCCTCTGTGGAGACATCTGGGTTGTTTCCAGCTTCTGGCTATTATAAATATGGCTGCTATGAACACAGTGGAGCATGAGTCTTTATTACATGTTGGAGCATCTTCTGGGTATATGCCCAGGAGTGGAATATCTGGGTCCTCATGTAGTATTATGTTCATTTTTCTGAGGGTCTACCAAACTGATTTCCAGAGAGGTTGTACCAGCTTGCAATCCCATCAGCAATGGAGGCCTGTTCCTTCCTCCACATCCTCTCCAACATCTGCTGTCACCTGAGTTTTTGATCTTAGCCATTCTGACTGGTGCAAGGTGGAATCTCAGGGTTGTTTTGATTTGCATTTCCCTGATGACTAAGGATGTTGAACATTTCTTTAGGTGCTTCTCAGCCATTCGAGTTTCCTCAGTTGAGAATTCTCTGTTTAGCTCTGTTCCTCATTTTTTGATAGGGTTATTTGGATCTCTGGAGTCTAACTTCTTGAATATATATATATCAGATCTTAGCTCTCTATCAGACTTAGGATTGGTAAAGATCATTTCCAAATCTGTTGGTTTTCATTTTGTCCTATTTAGAATGTCCTTTGCCTTACTGAAGCTTTGTAATTTCATGAGGTCCCATGTGGTCCCATTTGTCTATTCATGATCTTACAGCATAAGCCATTGGTGTTCTGTTCAGGAACTTTTCCCTTGTGCCTATGTGTTTAAGATTTTTCCCCATTTTCTCTTCTATTAGATTCAGTGTATCTGGTTTTATGTGGAGGTCCTTGATCCACTTCGACTTGAACTTTTTAAAGGGAGATAGGAATGGATCAATTCACATTCTTCTACATGTAGACTGACAGTTGAACCAGCACCATCTGCTGAAAATGCTGTCTTTCTTCCCTTGGATGGTTTTATCTCCTTTGTCAAATATCAAGTGACTGTAAGTTTGTGGGTTCATTTCTGGGACTTCAATTCTGTTCGATTGATCTACCTTCCTGGCACTGTACCAATACCATGCAGTTTTTATCACTAATGCTCTGTAGTACAGCTTGAGGTCAGGGAGGCTGATTCCCCCAGAAGTCCTTTTATTGTTGAGACTAGTATTTGCTATCCAGAGTTTTTTGTTATTCCATATGAATTTGAGAATTGCTCTTTCTAAGTCTATGAAGAATTGAGTTGTGATTTTGATGGGGATTGCATTGAATCTGTAGATTGCTTTAGGCAGGATGGCCATTTTAACTATATTAATCCTGCCAATCCATGAACATGGGAGATCTTTTCATCTTCTGGGGTCTTCTTCAATTTCTTTCTTCAGAGACTTGAAGTTCTTGTCATACAGATCTTTCACTTGTTTGGTTAGAGTCACACCAAC